>JAXQGN010000448.1:0-22792 GCA_037039805.1 Irpex sp. M6601 | reverse complement strand
CTTATTATATATTAGTACATCTCAGTAGTCTCAGGAATCGTGATCTGTCGCTTGCCGGCCTTGCTAACCACAAGTTTCAGCTATAACATTGCCACAAAGGATGATAAATCCAGAAGCTGCGCAAAGGAGGACGAATCCTACCGTTTCTGTTCTCGATCCATCACGTCAGACCGACTCAGAGCATATTCTGTCGTTGTCTTGCACAAATCCCTTTTCACACTAATACCATCCATGGGATACATCCCAGCCCAAGAGATATTGTATTGTCGTGCTGGGTAGAAGGCTTCCTCCCAAGCCAAGCAATGGCGGGGAGAACTACGAACAGTCTCCTGTAGTAAAAGTATGTATATGTTTGTGTATCAGTTCCGTTCTCGCAAGTGGAAATACTGCTCAGGTTGGGTTATAACGCACCTTTCATGTCTCATCACGAGGGGAAGAAGCATGTACACTATCATATGTCTTACGCAGGGGGATTATGAGCTTAGGGTACGAAGTTGTGCGGCTTGGGTAATTCCCAGATAAGTATGGGCAACTTTAATGGGTCCACAGCAGCGTCAGACTACGTTTACACGTGTACCGTTCACGCGTCACGGCGCAACGGTCGCCGATGCGGACTCGGATAATCCCGAAATATGCCAGCTCACCCGGTTGTGCTTCCTCTTTGCCTTCTACCACGAGTCACACCCATGGATCGATTCATCCCACTCGACAACATCTTACTCGGCTCTCCGCGCGACCCCATCTCCTATGATAATTTAATGGAGGAGTTCGTACGTATACGACTACAAGTCCAATGTGAACATATTAAAAGCAAGAACCCCATTGTATGTCCTTCACCCTTCGACGAGAATGTATATGAACTAACTCTTACGCGTAGCCCGTTTACATCATAGTAAATGCGGAAAGCTTACTCCATAATTCCGATGAACCACTAGAAGTATCGATCCGGCTACCGAAGGGATGCTCAGTCTACACCTCAGCATCTGCCACCATCTCTCAGGCAGGACATAATCATACGAAACGTGGAACGGATCAGGCCCCGAATGGGCAGAAAGGGCCCGAGCACCACCACCAGTATGACCACCAGAAGGCGTAGGTGTAGGCATAAGAGCGCGGAGCGTTCCTGCAAGATGGAGTTGTGGTCCCAGAGGTTGAGGCGTAGATCTGGCGACGTTCATGCTTTCCGAGTCATTCACGTTCGTACTGTTACATCACATCTTGACAATGCTGCCGTCCTATTCTCCTAGCTTTGTATCGCAGAATTATTTTCAGCTGTCGTTATTCCTGCTAACATTGTTGATTACTACTTGGCTATCATCGCTAGTATATTTGTCATCCCTCCGCCTTTTGATGTAATGTCTTCTAAGCCTCGTCAGAGTTGCTACCAATTGAAAATCGGGACACCCAGGACATAGATGAGGCAGATTCCGGTCAAACTCCATTTTTGTCTTCTATTGATATTGGTTCCCGATTGTGCAGTCGTGAGATTATTGTGCGAAGCGTCATGCATCATGCGTCATGGTTAGATTTCACATTAAACGTGCAGAAATTATGGGCTTCTCCGAAAAAGCAAGGATGTGAGACGAAGCAGATACAGAGTTCGCCTCCTTCGTCGCTCCCTCTCTCACTCAACGCCTCGACCCTTCTTCTGACCGTCCGCCTTGCCCTCCAAGATACGTAAAGTGATCGATGATACCTACCTGTGTATTGTTATATGGGGAATTGAGCTGTGTGGCGACACATGGTGGTAGACCTGGACACGCTCATGCTGTATCTGCATCGTTGGCTAGACAGAGTACGTGTCATTAATACACTTGATATAGTTTCAGACGCACGTTAGAGTACTTACACGTCCATTCTATAATCATATTGTCGTGGTCGCGATGAGTGAGTTCCTCGAGAGACTTATCGTCAGAGCCCAAGCCCGAGAGACTCTCCTGTGGTGACTTGATGACGACAGTGCGACCCATCAGCAACAAATGCTCGATCGCCCTTGCATACTCGCGCCAGAGACTTTCCGGACTGTGCTCTGGCAAGGGCTCGATGACCGTAACAGTGGGATTTGTACTACAAGAAGACGAAGATATGTCTCCATGTGTGGCCGTCCCGACACAAGTTGCATCGGCACTCGCACTGGATACAAACTCGCGACAAGAGAGGGCATCGCGGTTCTTGTTTGTGCGAACGCGAAAGCGCCAGCGATGAGCATATTCCTGTCTGTCATCACTGAAGAACGCACCTGGGCGAAACTCGCTCCATTCGAATACATGCCCATGTCATCCCATGGCCCAAGTGGATCCTGCAACTGGTGATTTGCAAGGTTTTGCGGACTGCGAATGTCATATGTCGAGGCCGCATGCGAAACGATGGATTCCTCGGTGGCATCTGTGTTCGAAGAACATACAATTGGCATGATTAACTACGAAGCATCCTCTTTAAACCGTGATACCTGACCTATAGGACGGTGAGGAGGTGTTTTCTCTGTCATGGCGTCTGGACACAAAAAGAGTAGTGGTGGATAAGAAGATAATAGTGCGTAGTTGCGTCGTAACTGCCTGTAACTGCACTATAACCGCTCGTTCGATTTATCAGCATTAAGCGCTTGAGTAAGTCTTCGCCGGTGCCCCTAGGCCTTAAGCTTCATCAAGTCACCTATTTGCTCGCGGAAGTTGGGCTTTTGTGTCGTGATTTGTGCACCCTTACATCGTCCCAACTCGATGTGGTCATCGCCTAACTTACCTCTACCATTGTAAGCGGCAGCTCAGTCATCGATCATCTTTGAGGCGGTTGTGACATGGTATCAACTCTCACTCAAACCCACAGAGCCGACGGCAATGGTTGTATGGTGCATGGCAGCTTTGAGTGGCGACGTCACCAATTCGTCCGCTGGCCCTATGTATATTTTCTCCCTTATCCTTCCTTCACCCAAGGCCGTCACGTCTCACAACTAAGCATCCACGGACGGTTCCAAAGCCAAGTACGTTCGCCATGAACGTTTCTCTGTATCCGACGCTGATTTTGATCCCCGCCTTTAGTTTCGAGGGTTGAAGTCGTACACCATGTCTTGTAAATCAAGACCTAGAGTCAATGGGTTTCTCCTGTATCCTGTTACCTGCGCACACTGACACCACAGCTTCGAACCGTATGTATCGACGGTCGGTGAGAGGGGCCTGTCATCAACGCATTCGTAGCAGTTATCCCTATTGCAGGTGTGTTTCTTCTCGTGTTGCAATCTCGCGATAACTTCTGACAAGTATCTTACATAGCTGATTACCTCCAGCCGAGTCCAGCGGCGGAGTTCAGGGCAGGTCGAACGAGCTTGCGTGACACAGGTGAGTCGTAATGACTCGTTGGTTCTTATACGGTAGCTGCGGCCCAGACATATATTTTGAATTGTAGGTGATCTCATTGATGGGCTAGTCGTGTAAGTGAGAAAACGAGTCTATCGCAGACTCGGATACTTGTGTATACTGTACGCTATACCCGCTAATATAACATGGATAATTTCTTCGGGGATAATCGTGCACATACCTAAGGAGACCATCGCCGCGAACAACGTCACAGTAACGCAGGACAGTTTAAACTACTTATTGTTATTGCACTCAAGAAGCTTTCAGGGCCTATCGGAGGCATCCGCGTCATCGAGCCGTAAGCCGGTTTGTGTGACTACAGTAAACACTGGCGTGGTACATTCCGATCGAACGTTGCAATCGCGCCACTCCCTACGGGGTCACTACGTGATCGATATCGCCTTCGATTGGCATGTGAGATAAACGCCCATAGTCGATGGCTGAACGTTAAACGTTAAATGTTGAACTCTGATCGATTGCAGATCCCTCGCGCGTCGGAGCTTATCAGCATTATTGAAGGTATACAAAGCGATGTATCATCAAACCGTAGCAGAGAGCATATTTAACAGAAGAGGCGACCCTACACTTAACCAGGGTCTGAATGAGACAGATCGAACCAAAGTAGTGTCTACTCACTTGAATGAACACCCTAATCGACGACCATGTCGTTCTCCCAAACAACACCCTGCATAGCATCGTCATACCAGATGATGCCCTCCATTTCTACTACATACTCCAGAATTCCCTCCATGGGCTCGTCCGCACGGTCTCCCCCTCCCTGCTTGAGGGCGTCCCTCTGAACAGGGTCTACGACTTCCCGTTCTTTACCCTTGGCCTTGTCGCTCTTGACAGCCGGCTTGAGTGTCTCGCCGTTGTCGTCTTGCTTCCCACTTGGTCCTTCTTGCGTACTCTGCTGTGTATCTCTCGTCATCTGTTGGCCATCTGGCACCGGATCCTTGACCTCCTGTTTGCATTGCTCGTCGACTGTCTTGTGGTCTGCACAGGTAGCCGCATATTGTCCCGTGCCACCATCCTCGCGTACCTCGGTCAGGTCGCCTCTACCCTCGTCCTGAGCCTCAGCCTCATCCCTTTTCTGTGAAGTCGCCTCCTTCCCCGAATTAGCTGCCTGACCCCCCCTGACATCCTCCTGGTCATCGGACGCTGACTTCTTACTGCCGTGCTCCGTGGTTTCCGTGTTCGTTGTTGGGAATCTTGTAAGATGACGGTTGTCGTACCCGGCCTCGAAAGTTGCGTCGGGCTGAGCTGTGAAGCGGATACGAGCATGAACGTCACCAAACGTAAGTTCTACGATAGGCTTCCTCTCCCTTGCTTCGCCATTCTCCGTTGCCGTTGCTATAAGTGCATCAGTACAAAGAAGTAGAGACGTCGTCTTACGGATACTACCGTTTGTTGTGGCGAACCGTATCGCGACAAGGGGCTGGCTGGAAGGTAAGCTATTGCACTGCATGAACAGGTCTGTTGCTGCTTACCGAATGCATTATGAGATGACGAAGAGAGCGACGTGGGTATTGTGGTAAAGGTCAAGTGAGCGTTGCGTGCCAAGTGTGAGCTGCTGTCGAGGGAGTTGGCGACCGATGAGACACAGAACCCACTGCACGCGCTTATGGGTGTTTGCGCGAGTGATGGACTGTGGGCGCAACCGTCGTGGCCGTGAGAGAACAGTACCGGCGTTTAGCGACGGTTCCTCTGCAGTTTCGCGGCACGGACGTCTTCTCCTGACTACTCTTCCGACAAGCTGACGTACTGTCGGATCGTCTTTGAGTAGAGCTAATGAATGAGCGTCGGGAGGCACCACTTGTCGACTTCATTTGTCTTGCCCTTTGGTTTGTCTTGTTTCTTCGCAAGATCACCGGTGCTGCCAGAGGCTTCAAAAGCATAGAAGGCAAATATGCATTGCTATACTAGTCAAATTGGCTAGCAATACAGAATTACATTTACGGGTACCTGCAAGCAAAGTCACTAAGGAGATTGAATATCGGGGTAGATCAGAACTTACCTCCTAACGCATCTTGATCCTTATTTGCCCTTAGCAGCCTAAGGGCCCTATGCCAGCTCAGAACCAGCTTAGATGTTCACTATATTTTCTTCACCCTTCAATCAATCCCAATCATTCATCCAGAGGGGCTCCCGCAAACCAGGTGTCGGCGAGTTTGATAGCTATCGAACTTGTACCTTATAGCTAGAGTGGAATTACGTGGCTTACTATGGAGTACCTGCATATACAAAAAACTCTCAGATCTGCTGGTAACAGAATCTAGCTCCATGGTTTCGGCATTCTGATCAAGTCGTGAGCCGGAAGACCTGTATGGAGGAAACAATCTGACCAGAGGTTCGAGTTGATGACCTTGTCTGAGGGCAAAATGTGGGAACACGCATCAGATGCATGAGGAGGTTTAGGATTTGAAGACTATAATTGGACCAGAGCCTTTTGCTTGATCGTGTATGAGGGGAGCAGGCTGGGATGGGGAATCTGCGGCCAATGCTTGATCATGTAGGGATGAGGGGACCGGACTGGGATGGTTGTCTGAGGCCAATGCGCTTCCAGTTACACGGTGATCGCCGATAGTAGCCCCTTGCTGTTTTGGTCAAAGTTTAGCCGATGGCAGCACGCGCTTCTTCCCCCACCAAGGGCGCCCATGCTACGTCAAGTATCGGATCAATTCAATTAATTACTCAAGTGGGCCTTAATCGATTAATCCATGATGCATGACTATAGCTAGGACTGTCAAGTTTCCTATATAACATGCGGCAGATAGTACTAGTACTAGTCCTTCCCATCTCCCTCGCGATCAGGTGGATTAGACCCAGCGTATCTCACAGCGGTCTTCTCCCATCACGAGTTCTTCATACGTAGCGTGCGTGCTCAAAGGGGCTTTGTGGCTTACACCGCAACCGCAACGAGCAACATATCACGCCAATGCCGACCACATGCATATCTGTCACACTGTGGCCTGTTGGTCCTCCTTCACATAACCATGTCCCTCACTCGCTACATAGTGCCCACTGGCTTCGACGATTCACACATGGGTGCCAACGAATTCAGGAATATGAAGGATAAACAGGTTCGCATCACTCACCATCGCTCGAAGTAAGTAGTCTGATTTTGCACATTCTTGAACAGGAGCGTATGGAACGACAGCTGCATAACCTACAAGGCGCCATCTCTACCATGTAAGTATCACTCTCTCTACCTAGTAGGATCGGTAACTACCTCAAGTTCGCTTTTGCATAGTTCGGCTGACTGCAAACAGCTGAGAGCGTTCTGTGAAAGACAAGTAGAGAAGCTGTTTACGCAACAAGCAGCCTTTCAAGACCATTCCAATGATCTACGACGGGTTCTTCGGGCACTTAAGCATGACCAGGTAAGTCTGTGATCGTCTCATGTTCGTATACATACTGAATTTCTGCGCTGTACAGAAAGACAACGATGCTCGCGTGAGCAGCTTTGAGGGCGCACTCGCTGACCTCAAATCAGCATGCGAAAAGTCCACTCATGCCCTGAAAAACATAGTGACTCACGCTGAAGGTATTTGGTTATTTCTCCAGCCCAGAGACCCAGATATTAACAGTCGTGTCAGGCATACTAAAGAAGAGGAGTGAACTCTTCGATAAAGCGCTGTCGGCGCTTCCCGAAGCCGAGACACGACTCAGCTCGCAGACCAGGCAACTCCAACTCTCCATTGCCGCATTGGAGTCGAAGATGAATGAGATGAAACCTCAGGTCGATAGTTATGATAAAATCGCTACAACAAGCGATGAACTTGATTTCCGACTTTCAGGCCTCGACGACGAAGTCTCTAGGTTGCACGAGACCGTTCAGGGAGTCTTGCTGGAAATTATCGAGCTCAAAGCACCAGATACTACCTTGAATTCACTCAATCACTCTCAACACGACCATAGGGTTAGGCATACTTTTCCTAGGTTGACTTGTCTCAATGCTCATGCCTGTGTTAGTCGTTGATATTTCTATCGGACGAGTTAGGAGCGACGAAAAGCTACTCCAAGGATCAATATGTTGGTTTATCTCCCCTCAGTTTATCGAATTCAGCTTAATCTTTGATCAGAGCGACGTTTCCTCTTCGATATCGAGCTTGGAGAACGGAGAACAAGATGTTCATTTGGAGCATTCCGCCGGGGAAAACGTCGATGACGACTCAACTGTGTACTCAAGCGCAGTGAGTAGACCCGGCTCCGCACCTGAATCCTAGATTGATCTGCCCCCCCCCCCCAGATTGTCAATAGAGCTGATATACTCGAGCTTTACGACAGTCCTACCAACTCTGAAGGTGTAGCCATAAACGACATGGGGAGCGAGTCTACGGTAAGCAGCTGGAAAGTTGATAATTCACATTGCTCACTGCTGTCCGAAAATTAGATCGCCCTTGACAGCAAAGCTGCTCAGCAGACCCAAGTGAACTATGGAGGGTTCGCCTTCCAAGAGACAGTTGCACCGAGTTTGGCTCTCGCTCTTCACCTAGCTTCCGTTGCCTTGAATGTACATTACCAGCGCTTCAAAACGATGGTAGCCGTCTCACTCACCAGCGTTGATGATGATGTTTTCTGATTGAATTTTGTTACAGGCAGTTCGTTATTCGCAACGCTTGACTCCAGAGGCCAATAAGTATACATGCGCATGCGCACTGATGCTACTTATCTACCTATCTGACGAGTACATTCTCATCTACTTCTCTGAGAGACCGCTTTTCGAGCGCCTCAGGAGAATGAGCACAGGGACCAGAAAGCCCATGGACTCACTTATTGTGGATGCCCTGATCGTGATGCTTCTGCATGTGTTGGCCGTACAGATTTAATAGTCTATATACACTTGCAGATCTACGTTCGATTCCGAGTGATAGTAGGTGCATATAAACTTTGCAAGCCCCGGTCCGAATACTTCCAGTGGCTGTATTAGCACGTAACCAGCTGGGAGGTGACAGAGCACTCGAGCAAATGTCAGTCTGAGAAATCGAACTTACTGGCACGCCTCATATAGGGCTGTGTGTTGTGGGAAACCTAACGCTGAACTTGTGCTCCTGTTCTGGCTAGTGGTGCCGGTAGTTGAGTCGCCGTGGACGAAAAGTGCGTCATGGATGCACCCGGTGGTGGAAGAGATCTAGATAGGATATGGACCTTTGATGACGAGATAGGGGTTGAGGCTTGAAGCTTGAGGCCTGAGGCCTGAGGGCTGGTACCGGTTGACCTGTATGCGAAGGGTTGGTGGAATCGTCGTGCTGATAGGGACATCGTAACTTGCGATTAGCACGTATGGCTCATGAGGGTGTGGAGAGGGTGGTCTGACTCGATGATATGACAGATGAGCGTTGTGTAAATGTCCGAGCGTCGCAATGCTGAACATCATACTAGACATCGGGCTCGCGGGCTCTTCTTCACTCCAAAACACTTATATCCTCGGGATATTTGGAAAGAAAGAACTCTTCGTGATGCGTGATGACAGAAATAGAATGAGGATGAGAGAGGATGAGAGTTCCAGCCGGACACACACACACTGGCAGTCGGACGCATCCGGCTCTCTTGTCGCCCTTCCTAGCGAATAGGAGCGAGGCGGCCATCACGATTCCTTCATCCCGCCCACCTCCGCCTGTGAACCGAGCCTCTGCAATTTTTTCGTTACGGGCCTATCGTTCTGGATTTGGCTGTCAGACGTTCACTAGTCACTCGCTATCGCTAGTCTCGAGATCAGACGTTTGGGCAGCTGCTATCCAGAGGAGTCGGAGTTTCAAAAGGCAGGACAGTTGGGTGGGGCGTGTTCGTCCCATCCCAAACATGGTCGAGAGTCGGCGGACGTTTGGTTTCGAGACTACGCTATCGCGATCGTCTGCTCACATCTTACGACTATCTTATGGTTACGGTTAGGCTCGGTTAGGTTCGTCCCCAGCCGCTTTCGGATCAAGTTGTGATCCGATCTGGCTGGCGAGTCTACGTCTAGATTACGGTGACGCGTACCCACAAAATCACGCATCAATTTGAGTCTCGGTTCCAGCCGTTAATTGATAATCGATAATGATCTAGGAGTGTTGTAACTGCTTTGTAACTGACTTGTAACGGCCTATCATTATAAGTGAGGTTGACGTGCCTTATTCTAGCTCTGCACGGCACGTACTTACGTAGTGGATTGGTTTGAGTGAACTTAGGCTGCTATAGATCAACCTATACTGGAAAGATTAATCATTGGGTTGAAATAAAAGAGTTCTATACCTTCTGCCTGGCGGACGACACTCGTAAAGGAGCCAACTAGAGGTTATTCCGCGTGTAAACAGCGTGCATAACTAGTATAGCGTTCTGTTATTACATGTCTATAGTTCTAAACCGAAAACTTTAACGAGAAACTGTGACAAGACAAAAGGGACTGCTGGGATGAAATTCTGGTGGTAAATCGCCACCAGAAACAAGACGACGGCGGCGATGCAGAGGACCAGGAGTTTCAAAGAACGTAAACCGCTCTACCGAGATTAGATATCATTACAAACAAGTAGACTACACCCACTCACCGAACCTCCGACACATTTGCAACTGGATCTTGCGGCGGGGCTTTCATTGGCCAGGCCTATAAAATATTTATTTGCCCAAGGGAATTTCTGTATATGAATATATCTACTTACCAGGATCTTTAACGGTGTATAGCACTACTCCAGATTTCTTGTTCTGGAGATAGCCAATGGCAATGGCGAATTGATCCTCCGAACTAGAACCTTCGGCAAGGCTCAAAAAGACGTCGACGCATATGGTTCTGGCATCAGCTGTGGTGATGATAAATGAATACTCCAAAGAAAGAGTACAAGGCTCACGTGCTACAGAGAGATCCTGGTGCAACAAACCGGAGGTTGCATCCCACAGAGTGGCGATATTCTCATAGCCTCCGAGTAATACCGCGCGTCCTTCATGAGCAAAACGCACGGGCAGTGGATACCTTTGCGAAGCCGAGCTAGGTGGCTTGAACGTATGCGTTGCGCTGGAAAAATCAGAATTGATGTCATAGATCTCAACTCCATCGCCTGGCTTGGATATTGCGATGGATCTCTTGTCCGAGGATATCAATGCATGGCAGCTACAGAGATAGAAATCAAAAATAATATCGAACATGGCCAAGTTAAATACCACTAACAGTGGCATGGCATAAGGAATCACACGAGAGATAGTCCAGTCTGAAGACTTGTAGAATCTAGTATATTTTTAGTGATATTGAATCGTATACATGTTTGACCAACTTACACGATGCCTTGATACATGTAAGTCGCGATCAGTTGGTCCTCTATAGGCCCCTCTATCCAATTTAAGCTGGTCACCACGATTGCGTCCGTGTGCTCCGCAGCCGGCTGAGGCAAACAAGAATCAAGCATCCATCCGTCTAGACACTCGTGAATATCTGAAAGTATCCTGTTATGAAGGGCTCTGGGCTTACCTTTCGTCTGCTTCCATACCTTCAAGTCTTTCTGAGCTCCGGAAGCGAGAAGGTTTCTCGACAGTGCTAACTTCTCAACTGGGTGTTGATGGGCATGAAACCCATATATAGTAGCAGTACCCTGCAACACAGTCATGGCCTGAGCGGTGGTGAATGAGATTTTCACTTACCTGAAAGTTGCCGAAGGAATACTCTGCTATAACCCCATCGCCTAGCCCACAAATGACACGGTCGTTTCGTCCCAGCTTCCATGTGCAGCATAGTACTGCGACTATGTTCTTTGAAAGAAAAGTGAAAAGAAGTTGGCCAGACCTCCACCACCAGATGCAGAGCTTGCCATCGAGGCCACAAGTGGCAAGCATGGTGCCGTCAGGACTGAATGCAACTGAGGTGATCAACGTGGTATGTTCGCGATCTAGATAGCATAATTCTTCATAGCGCAGCGAATCCATGACAGGCTCCAGCTGTGTCGAACGAGGGAACCCTTTCAGCTTGTGGTTGAGAACGAAGAACTATGGACGGTTAAGCGTCGATGCCTCTCACAGAGCGCTGAGCGCTAATGTACGCTCCTTCGGAGCCGGAGCCTGCCAGTGATCCCAAAATACTCAGGCTATACTTGTTACGATCAATGACAGTCAAGCCATTCATGTGCTGCCATTCCCAAATCAATACATGTACAGACATTGCAATGGTCAGCCAGTAGAATTATACATATACATGCCTACATCAAAATATCCTCTGCTACGGTCCCAGCGACATGAGCATATCTAACCCATTGACTACCAACGTCCCAGTGACTGATTACACCGCCCACGGCTGGCCCATAATGCACTCCTATCCTCTTTAAATGCTTGCCCCGCCCCCAGCAACCTCCACGTTTTCCCGTCAACCACAGAAGAAGCCTCACTTTCTCCTGATTCTCGTCACCACGGTTACGTACGAAGCTCGAGCGCGTTCGCACATGTAGAGTCTGAAGGCGAGTGAGGCGCATGATCAGGAGAGCCCACAACTTGTGATGATCGACTAGACGACGAGGTGAGGGAGTGGTGGCCTGGAGTTTCTCCTTTGGATGAGTTTTCTTCGTGTCTGATGTCCAGAGCTACTCACCTCATTGCTATCAAGCTCGATAACGCGGAGACTATCCACTCCAGGTGCGAACTTTGGTAGCATTGAAAGTACATCGTTTTCTGTCGCGTGAACTTCAATGGAAAGAAATGAAAGAAGAGGGAGGGAAGGGAGGGAAGCAATAAGTTTTGAAGCCGAAGGTACGATATTACGGTGCCAAGTCGTCAAGCGCTCCACGCCCTGCCCCAAGACGAGGCCGACGCAGGTCAGGGGGCACTCCAGCTCAGTGATATTATCCATGACGCAGCGACGAAGCGGACAAACGCGAGAGCGACCGCCGCAGCTGCCAATTATGAGCGACCTCAAAGCTGCACGCTCATTCACTCTGGTGTCAGCGTGAGTGAGTAGGAACAACACGATCTTTGAGTGAGGCATGTTTGACTTGAAAAGCTGTAGCTGAGGTAGATCCACCCCTGCAAGCGAAGGTGGTGCAGTTCCACGTGGCAAGTCGAGAATGAGGTCGGTGAGGCGTTGCATGGAGTTCAATGTGACCCGAAGTACGGAACTGACCAGCGACGACTGGTATGACTCGACAAAGACGATATGCATGGTATCCACATTGAGAGCCACGGCAGGGCGATGCTTGCAGTCAGATGCCAGCTGATGAAGTTGCTGGACATTGTGGACGAAATATTGCGACTGAGTACAGCCGTCAGCCACTGAGCTCATATGAATAGGCAGAGCATACCCGTATGATTCGATGGAAAGCGTTCTATATGTCAGTAGATTAATTGGAGTGGCAACGCATAGAAGTATCGTTTGGCATACCGTGGTCGCTGCAACGGTAGTAACGCTCCTAGTCGAGGGTGGCATCTTCAAGTGCGCGACGCTGTATAGCTAGTGGGAGACGATGAAAGAAGAGCCAAAGTCGTGTGAGGAGAGGCACCAAACTTGCAAGGTGAGTGAGTACTGAAGCCCAATTGCAACATGTGCGATTGAACGTTGTTATTCCGGATCCATTGTTTGAAGGGCCAATCGCCGATAATCGTTGAACACGCTGCGAAAATGCATACCGGACTAGATAATCGTTGAACACGCTGCGTCAATGCATGCCGGACTACTTACCACGTGTGACGGAGCGAATCAATTCCGCGACGGAGTGTGAAGCTTGTGAAGCTTAGAGACTGTGATTGCAATTGTGAAGCTTGGAGATTGAAGATTAAGTGAATCCAATCGAACTACGTCGAGTGCAGTGGACATGAGACGGTCCGACTCGCGATCGAGTTGAACCGAGCGGGGCTAACCGAGTCGCCCGGATTACTGAGGTACATTGATCCGTGCACTTGATTTGAAATGCAGCGATCTGTTCAGTGTGTGTGAAGCAGCCCAGCTGATCCGTTCTGAAACCGGGACGCGTGACCCTCAGGCCGGTGGCCACAATTACTTAACGTCCTCTGGACTACCGCGACATGCTCTCCCAGCTCAAAGTTCTGGATATATCAAGTATACATATGTCCATAACGTTAACAATATTCTACACTTTGTGATGCCGATCTCGATGACCAGGCCCAAACCCCGCCATCGCAGTGAATCGCACATTCTCGTCTTTGGCCAGCGACATGCAACTTTCTTGACCCAGTCAAGGCGGGTATGATTACTTCCCCTATATGCGAGAGCTGGTAACTACGCAAGAGTTGGATGTACATACAGGAACCTCAATTTCTAGAGCGAAAACATTTCTCATTGCTGTCGCCAGAGGCGAGTCAGAATGAGGTCGATCAGCATATCAGCTCCGTACGCGTAATACTGCGCCGAGTCGTGCTTGGTTTGCGCACTTCCCTTCATAAGATCACGAGATGGATAGGCATCTGGACATTTGGAAACCAATCAAATATAGTAGTCATTACAAGAATGAATTACAAGAACACGCTTTTACAAAGTCTAGACACCGAAACTAGTGCCCGTTTTTGCCGGCACCAGCACCAGCACCAGCACCAGCACCAGCACCAGCACCAGCACCAGCACCAGCACCAGCACCAGCACCAGCACCGGCACCAGCACCGGCACCAGCACCCCCACCCCCCTCCACTTCACAGCAGACGGCATTCCAGATGGCGCGAGCACCACGCCTCACCCGAGCATTCGTGCTCGAGTGCGGCACTTTGAACGCGTCAGATATGTCCCAATTGAGCTCAAAGCAACGACGACAAGTGCCAGTACCCCTCTTCTTCCTCAACCGCCGAGCAAGCGACTCCGACAGGATACCGTTCGCCTCCTTCATGATCATAGGCACCACATCGCCCTTCCAGAAGTACAACCACCGTTTCTTACACTTCAGACCGCGCACTTGGCAGTTCACAGCCTGAATGAAAGGTGGACGATGAACGAGGTCGCACGCGCTAGTCGTCTCGAGATTCGTCTGTTCACGGATGAGGTAGAAGAGAAGGTCTCTGCCGAGCGTTTGTGTATCGGATGTGCTCAGTTCTCCCAGTGGCTTTAGCAGGAGAGCTTGACATGCGGGGAGGAACCACTCCTTGACACAGTAGGTTGCAGCAAGTGAAAGAATTTCCGGTTCGTTGGAGAGAGGGAACTCGCTGTGCGACCGTGCCGCTGCAATGACCTGACCGCGTAACCTCTGCATGCCTAGCTCCGAGCTGAGCTGTATAAGACGACATAGCGTGGAGAAACTGTGTGTGCGCGGGCTGCATCTCGTAGTTCAGCAGATGGCACGATAAACATGGGAATAAAGCAAAGACTGACGCAGGTTTACAGTAGTAATCCAGGATGATCTCGATATCCTCCTTGCTATAAGGCACTACCAAAGGACTGTCCTGCCATTTCCCGAGAGAGGGGAAAGCAGTACGTCCAGCTTGTAGCAGATCACGGATGACGGAGGATTGCATACAGACGGCTGCTTCGTTGACGCCGTAGACCACGTCCTTGGACAAAGACTGCACCAAGAGCAGGTTAGCATAGTAACTATGTATCGAGCAGCTGTAACGTACGGTAAGAGCAAGATCACACTGAGGGTAGCAGATGAGCTGTGCCATGGTTGAAGCTGGGTGAGGCAAGAGACGGATGGGATACAGTGCCACTGAAGAAACGACGAGTGAACGTGAGAGAACAAACAAATCAGGCGCACTATCTTTACATATGTCCCGCTACTTATTAAGGACTAGCTGGGTGCGTCAGTGGTTACATTCTTGAGCAAAGAGTTCGAATATCCTTTGTCTTTGGTTGTCTGTCTGATTTGATAAGACCGGTCCGGCTAAACTCAGAACAATAGAGAGCGGATCACCAAACGTTGGGCTTGAGCGAATGGGAACGTGTCGATGTCTCTGCCGCCAAGTCCGCCTATTGGTCTGACGTTCTGGCCATTGATTCAGATCTTGGTTTGGTTGGACGTCTCGATCCCAGGTGTCAGGCCTTCAGGACCCAGAGTGGCAATCTGAGATCCAACGCGTGATGAATGACGCGGCCCATGGTCCCGCTAGCTAGTCATCACTCGCGATATTGGCCCCGGCTGGGTCAGTCACACTCCCTCCCACTCCTAAGCCGCCTGGGTATAAACATTACACTGCTCAATCTATCTCAATGTTTCGCTCTCATGAGCGAGGATCTTTGACGCAAGCCTACCTGCCCTTCAAAGGCCCTTCACTTAGTTCGGACTTCGCTGATGGTCAACGTATACGGGCTGCCTGAGCGAATCAAACCGCAGAAAACAGCAGAAAGGGACAAAGAGAACACAATCTCCAACATCGGGGTTGCCACTCCGTGTGGATTTCGTTATGAACGCCAGGCTGTATACTGTGTCCAGGCATGATGCATGACACATGATCATGATAGGCTGTGAGGGTTGTGAAAAGGCCTTCGACCATTCCCTCGTGCCACTTCAGATCCCCCATCTTCGTTTCCCCAGTCTACGACGTCCAATGTCAGTATCTCAGTCGTCTCAGGCAATGACCCAACCGGCGTACGAGAGGTCTATCTCGCACTACTCGTCGGAGTGCGACCTCATCATGACAGTGAGTGGCTGAGTCCTTGCTTCCGCTGCATCGCACTAACCCTTCCCATATCAGGCGGCGTTCAGCAAAGTCGTTTATGGCGTAGGAGAAGCGGCTGTATGCGCACAGTCCTCTGTCATTCGAGACTTGCTGAATGCTGGCCGTGCTGTCAACCCGCTTCTTGGGAAATCTGACGAACGCCCCTTTGTCATACCTTACAGCAAGGCAGACGTTGAGCTCCTTCTAAGCCAACTATGCTGTTCCCCTCCGTACGCTCCTATATCACCCTCATGATCAGTACATTGCATGCTGACCGAAGGACTTTAGTCCGCCTCTAGGTTTCCCCGACTTGTGCCGCATCCTTCTCTTGTCCAAGGAGCTGGGCATGCAAGACCTTAGGAACCGTGTCATGACGGCGACTCGCGTGCATCCAAGCTTCCATATCGATGCGGTCAGGCGCATCCCTCTCGCTATCACATATGGAGTGAAGGATTGGTTCCTTGACGCGTTCGAACTCCTCCTGTTGCAACCTCTAAGCGCACTGAGCAAAGACGACATCGACATCATCGGCGCTAACACCCTCCACCATCTCGCTAGACATCGCCGTGAGATGGAGAAGGCCAACCTAGCTTCCCTCGCTATGTGCCCTATCTTCGTGCAAGACATGGATTGCCAGCAAGCTTCTGGGCGATGTACGGTAGGATGGGGGCTGTTCTGGGGCGTTTTCTTCGCGCCGCAAGCCGTGAAGAACCACGCAGGATTATCCATCGAGTTGGTCCGGAGCCAGACAACCATTCCTGAACTCCTGTGTGAACCGTGTATGCGCTATAATTTGGATCGCCTCGCCTGGAGCACAAAATGTGATCGTATGCAGCGCATGGCGGCCACCATCGCACAAGACGTATCCAACGTCATTTTTGATGGGGCAGAAGAAAAGGACACGGACGAGAGCACGGAATATGACTCCGACGAGTATACGGACTATTTACTTGATCATTTCGATATCGAGCAATTATCTTGATCCTTTAGCTATAGCTAGAAATGTAGCGAGGAGACGTACGTGGACTGCGGTCGAGTTTCTGCCAATCATTATTTGTAGTATTGTGGAACAATATGACATGTATAGGCGTCGATGCCCATTGAAGCTTGAATGACTATAGCTAGGCTTGCCGAGATAACTCCTTCATTGCCACTAAATCGAACATGTTCGTCGCCATAGGACGCAGTCATGCCTTTCGATGCCATTGAGATGTGCGCCATAGTCGTACCTGAGTTCATGAGTGTGTCTGCCTTCTCGAGCACACCACAGAGGACGATGCCTCGTCAAAGCCGTCTCGGTCTGTCGGAAGTCGTTGCGAATAAAGGAAACCAGGCTGTAGCTAATATTGATCTTGGGCGGAATCATGACGCACCGGTTGTGTTCCGCATGGACTTGTGATATTAGAAGGGAAGTTGGTATTTGTTTGGTCGATTGCTAAGAAAAGCACAATTGCAAAGTTCCTCGCCGTCCTTGCTCCCTTTGCGCAATGTTCCGCCTACTTTGGAAAAGGTGGCCCTTAGTACTCTCCCTCCGTCTCGCCTTTAAACGCATCCTCCGTAAAATGGACGACAACGAGAACGTACAGCAGGAAGACCACTTGCCCGTGAGGTCGACAAAACACTATCACGCTAATGGGACCCTCTATGCCAGGGTATGTGTAGATCTATTCAACGAAGCCACACCTTAATAACCTATCGATAGGCTGGAGGAACAATGTTCAAAGTATATCGAGGCCTGTTGATGTCTCGTTCTGGCCTCATTATGGGCCTCTTAACCTGCGCAGAGGGCGAAGAAGCCAACTTGCCTGGTAACACGGAGAACTTCCCACTCGATTTGGAGTGTTCTGCGGAGGATTTCACTCTGCTGATGGATGAGCTGATTGGAATTTACTGGTGCGTACCATTCTGCCGGCGGTGGTAACAGGGGCTAACTACTACTGATTGGCTTCTAGGGAGGATCATGATCTCGAGAGAGATGGGGCCCCAGAAGACAATCCCGACGCCGACCGGGCGATGCGTCTTCTTAAAGTTGCTGACTACGCATGTATCCAGTCCCTTCGACTCACCGCTATCGAACGGATCCAAGTATGGGATCAGCGGGGCGACGTACCTGCTGCGGCGAAGCTTAGGTTAGCCATTGAATGTGACGTGCCGCAGTGGTACATACCTGCGGTCAAGAGCCTACTATCGCAGCCTCAGCTCGAGCTATCGGGCGAGGATATCAAAGCCTTGGACAAGCAGACGTTCATGCATCTACTTACCTGGAGGCATGAGCTGGACAGACTCCGCATCTCCATTGCTTTGGACTATCCTAAACTCACACCGTCTGACGGCTGCGACCGCCCCTCCGAATGCCTTGACGACGCGATAGAGTGTTGGAGGAGCATACTTGATTTCCATGACTTACCGCTTTCCCTCTTCCTGATAGACCTTCCATACAGGTTACGAGCAGCTGGCGTTTGTGACGTCTGTGCGGATCATTAGTGTGACGTTTTGAGGTTAGCAGGCGTGGAAGAAAGGGAGGAGAACTTAGTTGAGAAGGCTGCAAGGACGATGATGGTCACTAGACTATAGATACATGTACAGCGCCTGGGAGGGTTAGACTCACAACTGATGCGGCAGTACTTCAAGCTTTTTCTTCTTTTCCGTCTACATTTACGTCTATCGTGTATGCACATGTACTTCAAGTCCGAGTCTTCAAGCTTCAAGCTTGGAAAAGACGGCGCATTAGCGCCGGAGACGAATTCGAAACTGCAAAACTTGCATCAAACCCTTATGTAAGCGATTGATTGCTCCGTCGCAGGCTCTCGTCTGCTCTCGTGCTGCGTACTACCCACTCCAAGTCTGTGTCCGAAATTCTTTTGAGCAGAAGCAACTTACACCGTGTCCGGAACAAGATCTAGACGATATGTAAGACTATTTGTGCCACGCCGATCTCAAATATCGCGGAACTGCCCGGCGGTTGTACGCATGAAGTATCAGCGGTACCCTTCGCTGTGTACGTTCAGTAAACCAGGTGCGACATTGAGTGGTGCCATGAATCATCTACCCCACTCAGTACTATTTCAGTTGTATGACAGTTTTTGGAAACCAACGAGGGCCGACTTCGTGACTTACCGTTGATACCACGTAATGGAAGGATTATAGTGTAGGTGGGTCTGTAACTGAGCCTACAGGTAGTCGATGTAGTCCTCGTTTCTAACCAAACCTACTTTACACCTATGCGTTCTCTAGGAGATTGAGAACTTGTCTTCGGAAATATGGGGGAGCTGGTGCAGAGAAACGACAAGGTCTTCACGTGGATGAGACCTACAAGTCCACTAAGCGTAGGTGTGGAATGCTGACGCAAGCTTATTCCAGTGATCGTGGCACATATCATGGACATAAAAAGGTGGAAGGGCAGATAAAATGACATAAAGTAAGATGTAGTACAAGTAATCATCATATACACGTACTGAAACGAAGACCTACTTAAGCATTTCTAAACGACGCTTCAGGTCGTCAACTGCCACCCTGATGGCCCTACCCTCGTTTATCAGATGTCCCTGATTCCCCAAGCAGATATGCAGGCACTTGCAGTCTCTAAGATTGGCAATTTTTCGAATTCGTGAATCGATGTTTGTGAGGGGCTCGTTCTCGTTTAACAAGATCTCGGTCATGTGCTTCTTCCACAGCCACGCCCACATCCTGTTGCAGAGCTCGCGGTGAGGACATCCAGGGGCGGGAAAATACTCTCCAGGCGCTGCAGCGACATAGCGGTATCTCTGAATCTCCCCTCGGTAATGAAGAACCCACTCCCAAATTCCGGCGTCGAGAAGTGCAATGTGCGACTGGGGGATGGTATGGATGGGCTTCGTGATCAAAGATTTGATGAAGGGCTCACAGCGATCGAGAGGGACTCCGCTGCTCATCGCAGTGAATACCCTCTCAATGCCGTTGGAACTTGGGTGAGTGGAGAGTTTGCTGAGGCCGAAGTTTACCCCTGCAGGGCAGCCGAAAAAGTGGGAAACCTTGAGGAGCCGTCCGAGTTTCGATACTTCCCAAGTGTTGGACTCCCTAGATGATGTTCATGGCTCGATTACTTAATGACTTCGTAGAAGCTCGAAATTTAACCAATACTGACTCGAAATTTGCCCATAGTACGTTGAACAAAAGATCAACATCCGCCGACGAAACTTGAGGAATTACAATCGGTTTGTCATCTTTTGAGCCCTCCGGGGACGAAGATTGAGGAAGAGATAGACACGCCCTGAACAGCTCACAGTGCTGTGTCAGGGTCCACCGATAAACCCGATAAACAGTTGTCTGTACCTAATTAGGAAGTAAGCTCTCAGGAGGAATGAGAGCGCGAAGTGGCCCGTCAACCTACTGTCAAAACCAAGTCACCGTCGGGGTAGTAGTGTTGTGCGGAACGTTGAGATACTTCCATGATGCACGGTCAGACAGGAGTTGCATGCGCAAGCTATTGAAAGCTGAGTGGCCCGCTTTTATAAGCACTGAACAAACGCGAACCAACGGGTACATGTTGGGAACGCGAACGGTTCGTTTCACTCTGGGGCGAAGGTGAACGCTAAACTGCCGTTTATCGCCACGAGGTGTGATACCATGCCTACCTCCGGAATCACATCAAAATCTGACCCCGCGTTATAGACCTACGGAATGGATCCATTGTCAAGAAAAGTGACTCAAAGCGATGCGAATCACGCGGTGTTGTGATAAGAAGGAATTCGAATGACCATGGGGTTTAATTGGCCATGGCTGCCATTGTCTCATATTGGCTGGCTACTCGATGAGACGCCTTAAATAACGAGAACCAAGCGTCGGCACAACCGCCGGCTACCCACGTGTACGGTTGATCGACATGGCTGAACCGTACGACGCCGAGGCCGATGACTACCCGAACGGGAAAGATAGTTGACTCAACGCCCATCACCATCACCATCCCATCATGGCAAGTACTAGCCCGCCTTTTCGCCCAGCAGCAACCCGTGGCTAACCGTCATATCAGCGCCGGATGCAAGCGCTAAAATCCTGCTGTGTCGCCTGGCTGAGTATGCCCAGCGAGTCTGCTTCCTCAAAGATCACCTGGAATCAGACGACCGCGTCTATGACGAGGGGTAGTTCAACACACAAGAAGAACTCAGGGAGATATGCGAGATCATACACTCACTGGCGGACAGGCGTCATCATGATCATGCTCCCTCTCCGTACATCAGGTCATTTTCTCGCAGCCCGAGATCGCTCCGTGATTGATGGATAAGTCTCACCCACTACCTCGCACGATCGACGCGTCTCAAGGAGGCCTCCAACCGCAGAAGCAGCTGTCGGTGCACAGACACCCACCTCCCCTCACACGTTGCAGAAGTCATTCTACAGCAGCTTGATATCATACATATTCCGCGCACATTGACTGCAACCATCTATGGATCCAATATCACACGAAGGGCTTTCGATCACCGCTAAGGCTGATGCACCCCGCTCACCCTACCTCGGTAAGTCCATCATCTGGTGTTCGCATTGCTCAGACTCCCCGCAGTACATCAGAAGATGATCACCACAGATATCGAAATGAGATCTCGCCTTCGCTTGAGGTCGTCAGAAGCAAGGGACACTCAACCAGTCTAAAAAACAGTCCGCCACGTCAAGCCGGTATAGTACGTGTGCTTGGCGATCATACGTCAGAGCGATGGATTCGGAGGTGAGTCCACTCGTAATAGGAGCTATATGGCACATAGATAGTACGGTCACTCACGTCTACATTGTGCCATCCATGTGTTCCTGCGTGTCTCTCTTTCTCTCTCTCTCCATATCTATTGCCTCTCCCGTGTCACCTCTCTGAAAGACCATGAACCGTGAGCTGCATAGATTACCCATGAGGTGTTACTATTCACCCAAACTTGATGTTGTTTGATTGTTCAATTAATCGTTTCTGGATTTCTTCGAGATCGCCGTCGGGTCGATACAGGATATTATCCTAGATTCGCAGCGCTCTGAGTCTCTGACAGACATGAGTGGCAGGAGCAAGCGCAGCGTTATGAATGCATTCGAAAAAGCGAAATGCATGGTCGCAGAGGGAGTCGGCCCGCGCTGTAAGCGCTTACTCTGTAAATAATCACAAGCTTAAATACAAAGAGGCAGGCTGTTCCTTCTCTTTCTTTCTTTCATGCCAAAGGCATGTTGAATACCCGCTATTCCTCTGATATGAGGCCACTCGCAACCTCTACACCTTCACAACCACCTTCACGCCATATCAGTCTCAGCGATGGAGGACCTCACGCTAACACCTTCTGCTCAACACTATTACGCTGACGGTGATCTCTGGATAAGAGTGAGTTCACCTCGGAGGCCGTTGTGCTCCATCTGACGAAGGTTTCGGATAGGCGCAATGCACTCTCTATCGTGTCTATAGCCACACGCTTGCTCTGAATTGTCAGCTATTTCGAGACATGTTCTCCGCAGCAACCTCGACCACTGAGGGCAAGAGTGACGCCACCGCCATCTTCCTTGAAGCAGTGTTGGCTGAGGACGTTGATGTCTTATTTGACATGTTGTGGGCGAATAATGGGTGAGTGTACTCTGTCCCGCTACAATGAGACTGGACTGACTGAATCACCGCGGCTGATAGCGATTGCGAAAACTGGGATCTGGACAAGATAGGGAGGCTGCTCAAGATCTCTGCTTTCTGCATATGCCCTAGGCTCGTTGACGAGGGTATCCGTTTGCTAGATGGCCACATTTACCGTATCGGCTCCAACGTTGCGAAGGTACTCTATACCGCTCTCATGAACGATGTCCCTATCGCTCGTTGCCATGGGTTTCTACGCCTACTTCTGACCAAGTCTATCTGGATCATCCCGAAGCACGACCTCTGGCTTCTTGGCGGCGAGTTCCTC
>JAXQGN010000447.1:0-22505 GCA_037039805.1 Irpex sp. M6601 | reverse complement strand
CGCGAAATTTGGATCTAAGACCAGGGGTGCCAGGGGCCAAATTTACCTGTTAAGGCAGTCCTCCCTGGCTTGGGCGATGCAGGCGCCCGCACGTGCACCAGTTAGGTATAGCCTATAGGGGGCGTCAGCTTGGGTCGAGCCAGGACCCAAGGGACCCAGTTAGGTCCACTCCTGGCCATGAGGAAGTACCTGGTTTTCGCGCTATTCAGTCTGTATCCTTGACCGTCACGACAACGACAACAACAACAACAACGTTGCTTTCTTCTATCACAACTCTCCCCCCGTGAACGTCATGCCTCTTGTTGGTCGAGAGTCTACGCCATTACCGCCCAATGACTTTCAGGACGAGCAGCAACACGCAGCATACGAACATTGTCTCTGGCTCGAACGTCAGCAGACTTGGGGTCTCGACGTTAACGTGCAGGCTGATGGAGCCCGTGGAATCATGTCGGGTATGCCCCCTTGCATCGCTGCACGAGCGCTAGGTTACGCCATGCGCTTCGCGCCCTGCGATGAGGGCCGCAAAGCTGTCGTCCAAGATATTTGTGCTTGTGGGGACGGCCTAGAAAATCTCGCTAGGCTTGCTCACCTCTATGTGTACGGACTCTGCCGCACCTGTAAGTGATGTTGTTTGTTCATCCCGTTCCATCTATGTAATCTACATACAGTTTATGGTCCCAAGGGCCCGACAGTCCCCGTATCTTCCGCCCAAACACCTAGATTGTCTTTGGAGAACATTGCGAAAGACGAGGCCTTTCTCGCAAAATCCACCAGTAGCCGAGATGCCGTACGGAAACAGGTAAATCTCTCCTTTTTTCCCACTTTTTTCGTCTACGACAGCTGACATGTCAGCATAGACCTTAGTTCGCGACAAAAAGTGTTGTATATTCACCGGTTATATGGACTCGCAGCAAATGTTATTAGGTATCAAGGCTGGGGAGAAATATGTTCGTGATAACGCTGCGCTCACGAAGGTGGCGCATATAATCTCTCAATCTCTAGACAAGAATACGCAAGGGGACAGTCCATCCGCCTCAGAGAAGGTGCTGTACAAGTCATTTCTACCTCACCCCAGTTTCTCACAATCCCTAGGCCGTATGGGCCAGGACGGTGGGAGCTATGATAGAGCACTTCGGAGGGTTACAAGCAAAGGAGCTCGGCTCAGAACTGCATAGCCCTATGAATGCTTTCACAGCAACCGAAACCGCCCACCATTACTTTGACCACCTTCAGCTTTGGTTGACTCCAGTGAAAAAATGGTCTGTTTGGCTGCTATCTAGTTGCGTCTAGGGCTGAATTGTCGTCAGGAAATGGATCAGGAAACGGAAACCATCGTCCCAAATACTTACAACGTCGAGTACACCTCGGATGTTGACATGGTAGTACCGCATTTGAAGAGCCGTATTACTTTCCAGCCATGCGAAGTCAATGGTGTTGTCATCCCACCCCCTCATCCTCGACTCCTTGCCCTCCACGCTGCCTGTGCGGGGATCGCCAACATGTCTGGTGCGGCGGAGTATATAGAAGAGACTTTCGCGGATACGGAGCCGATTGCTGTCATGACAGAACCGAATGCGGTCAACGAATTGACTCGGGCTCTGACAGTCATAAAGTTGATTAGAGGTGAAGCGTAGTATACTTATTGTACTTGACTTAGTAGCAACCACCGCTCTCAATGTGCGCATAATACGGACCTCGTTAGATAGCCTCCGCCTTTTTGCACACCAATTGAAAGATTGTCCTTGGTGTTACACTAAAGATGCGAAACGGTACTACGTCCTTGAATATTGAAGCTCAATATTGAAGTCCCACGTCGACTCGGATCTCGGAGAAGACGAAAGGAATGTGCATTGTTTGATGATTGGATGTCAACGGCAACTCGAAGGACGTGTACTTATGATTAGAATTCTGTGTTCCATAGCACATACTACTGAGTCACTGCTTCGTCAATGAACAACTCTCGTCACGGCGTGTAGCATCCTCAGTTAGATCAGAGTACCAGTCCGAAGTCCGATTCCGAGCGCCACAAGGAATATGGGCGTCCATTGAGTGACACTCAAAGTACTTACTCCCTCTCACCGTCATATATTACTAAGTTATCGACCTCTGGGGCATGGTAGTTGAATATTGTGCGTAAGTAATATTCATACATAATTCTAGTCGACTTATTGGTTAGATATTCAAGCCGCAGCGTCATTTCATGTTGACGAGTTCCTAACTTCAAGTCGGTCGCCACAGTATAGTAAGCCGGTACATGCACACGAGTTTTAAGGCTTATGAACTTCGTATGTTTTCTATGATCATTATTCATGTCCAATACAGCACTCGTTCACGTCTTTCTTGTAGTACTCAATACGAACTCACGCCCAGACGAACATGCTTCCCCCATCTGGCCTGTCCTACATTTTTCGTTTGCCTCTTTTTACATCGTCTGCCGAGTCTACAGCTCTATCATACAGCCAACTCCCAGCCACTGAACTTTTAGTTCTACTCTCCTTCGTTCTTCTGCTCAACGTGGTAAGGCTTGTTGCCGACTACGTTCTGCACGCAGGCATTATCGCCGAGATTGTTCTGGGATCAATATATGGCACCCCTTTGGCAGCAATCCTGCCAGAAGCATGGGAAACTACCTTTACTGCTCTAGGCTATCTAGGCTTGATTGCTCTTGTTTTCGAAGGCAAGAGTATCTTCTCAACATGACGAGATTTACATCACGCTAATGGTTACGATCGACGTTCAACGTTCACCAACAGGAGGCCTATCTACCGACCTGCCTGCCCTGCTGGCAAACTTACCACTCTCTATATCGTGCGCCACACTTGGTGTAGCACTTTCCATTGCCTTTTCGTTCGCACTATTGCAAGCTGGCTTCAGATCTCCACCACTTGAGGCATTTGCAGCGGGCTCTGCTCTCGCATCGACAAGCTTGGGAACAACCCTGATGGCTCTGAACAGCGTATCTCCCAAGGGGGAACAACAACAAAAGAACACACCTCAAACCAATAAGTATATCATTAGCATCAACGATATATTCAATACCATAGTAGATTCAGATATGACTAGTGACGCAATAGGCTCGCAGGAGAAGGAACATCACGAAGACGGTAAGTTGTCACCCCCGTTGCACATTCCAAACTCAATGTAAATTATCTCTCAGACCTCACCGCATCCGCTGTGCGGCCTTTGCAACGAAGTCGCATAGGAACGATTCTCATTAGCGCAGCAGTCATCGACGATGTCATCGGGCTTGTCCTCGCGTCACTGATACCAGCTCTATCCGCAATGGCGAGACCAAATGCAAGCCAGAGTTCTGCCCTACCTTTGACAATCATACATCCAATCATCAGCTCAGTGCTTATTGCTCTTGTCGCAGCGATTATCGCCCGCTTTGTTCTTAGGCCCTTATTCTGGTATCGTCAAATCGGGGAACGTTGGTGTGCCCCTGCCCGGGCAGGAAAGCCATGGGGTCTCAAGCGCAGATCCCTGGTTAGCTCTCGTAATAGTACTTTCCGCGGATTTGGCACTCGAAACCATGCAGACGGTGTTCAGCTCACTCTTGCCGTCCTTTCAGTGAGCGCGTTTTCAGCAATCGCATTCTGTACGTACTTGTTTCCTCTAAATACCGATCACTTCAGTCGGACTAATAAATTCTTGGATGCCAACGGATATGAAGATACAGGAAGCAGTGTCCTCTTCGGAGCATACCTCGCGGGATTGACCCTGACGTATATCGCTCTACCTTCTGAGGCCTCGTCTGATGATTCCAAGCAGTCACGAACGGAAGCACTCTCTTTTGAGAGAATGTACTCCCGTACTATAACTCCGTTGCAAGATCGCTTACTCGCCCCACTTTTCTTTGCAAGTATCGGTTTCTCCATTGTAAGACAAATAGTACCGCTTGTTCCACAGAATTCCCATTCATGACCATTGTTCTCCACATATAGCCATTCCGAGCGCTGTGGAGGCCAGTTATCCTGTGGCGAGGTGTTGTTTATTCCATCCTGATGTGCGCTGCTAAGCTAGCGACTGGTATCCCCATTCTTTGCTGGTCGCTTTGGAAGACCTCACACGGCACACGATCAGCCAAAGAAACGATAGCTCAGCGCACCCACAATCCGTACCGGAGCCATGCCTTTCGACAGGTTCAGTAAATACAACGACACAGAACATCGTTGAGATGACAATAGGCCCAAACAGTACACCAGCAAGAAACCGAGGTAGTACTCCGACGCATGATATGGGAGCCACATTCTCATCCCCGTCACCATCACTCCTCTCACACCTCGCTCCATCCTTCTTCTTGGGAATCGCGATGGTCTCCCGAGGCGAGATAGGTTTGCTTGTTGTACAGATTGGTCACGACTCGCAGTCCAGTTTACTCAGCGACGACACGTACCTCATCGCTGTATGGGCTATCTTGTTGTGTACGTTAGTTGGTCCCATCGGCGTCGGCATCGTGGTAAGGCGGTGGGGTCGATGGTTGCAGGGAGGTGTTTGTGGGTGAGTAGGTGGTCTCGAACAATATACGCAGGTGGCTACTTCCTTTCTATTTGCTATCAATAATCAACGGAGTTACCGACATGATGTAGTACGGTATTCATATGCGACGATGGGGTTGCTGAGTCAATCGTGCTTCGACACTCTTCGTTATGTATTTGATAAGTATACTAGATATCGGTGTTTTCTGTACCTCAGAAAGTGAGCACGCCTTGTCACTATAAACACTTGAATGATTATGAGCTTGAGAGCTCTACCGTTGCATTCGCAATACTGTAAATGGCTACTTTGTACAGCCCACTACGGCATTATCGCTATACTATGTACCTGCATTCACTTTTTACTAATCAAGATCGTTTAAGATGGTCGTTCCAGCCAGCTTGGGGGTAACTCCAACGAGGTGCGCCCCGGAAAGGAAGGAAGGCGCACGAGCCAAGATCTCCTCCATCTCGCGGCGCTGTTGCTGCTGGTTACCATTCTTGAAGTGGTCAATGAGACCGCTTACAACCGGTGCGCCAACGGAAAAGATGGTCCCGAGAGTCCCGAGGGAGAGAGCGTCGCTCTGGCCGAGAGTGCCATCAGGGTTGACGGTGGTCTGACCCAACCCTCCGTTAGGGTTGGTAGTTTGCCCCAGTCCCCCGTTCGGGTCTCCACCCGAGGACTGACCCAACCCACCGTTGGGGTTGGAACCTTGACCTAAATCCTGGCGGGCCAAGAACTCCAAGAGAGCACGGCGTTGCTGTTGCTGTTGCTGGCTGCCTCTGGATTGAAGGAAAGCAAGCGCATAGTAAGATCAGCACGAGTCGAGAGGCGGAATTCAGTACATGTCCACTTACCCGCCGAACAAGCTGTGGAAAATGCTAACAACGCCTGAACCGATGCTAGCAATATCTGCAGCCTTGCCGAGATTGAGAGCTCCGGATTCATCGACCTCAGCGCGAGCAAGGAGGTCCATGAGCTCACGGCTCTGCTGGCCGTTATTGCTATTGCTTTTATATTGCAGTCAGCATCAGCAGCATGGGCATAAGGCGTAGTGGGACTACTTACCCGCCAAACAAGCTGTGGAAAATGCTAACAACACCTGAACCAATGCCAGCGATATCCGCAGCCTTGCCGAGATTGAGAGCCCCGGATTCGTCAACCTCCGCACGAGCGAGAAGTTCCATGAGCTCACGGCTTTGCTGGCTATTGCTACCACTGCTTCAACACCGCGGTCAGTATTGAAGATGCGAGAATTACACCGGTACTCACCCGCCAAACAAGTTATGGAAAACACTGGCGACGCTGGAACCGATGCTGGCAATGTCCGCGGCCTTGCCGAGGTTGAGAGCGCCGGATTCATCGACCTCGGCGCGAGCGAGAAGTTCCATGAGCTCACGTCTTTGCTGACTGTTGGTACTACTGCTTTCACACCGCAATCAGTATTGAAAACGCGAGGATTAAACTAGTACTTACCCGCCGAACAAGTTATGGAAAACACTAGCAACACTTGAACCGATGCTAGCAATGTCCGCAGCCTTGCCGAGATTGAGAGCCCCAGATTCGTCGACCTCGGCGCGAGCGAGAAGTTCCACGAGCTCACGGCTCTGCTGCTGGTTGCCGTTGTTCTTGAAGTGGTCGATGAGGCCACTGATAACAGGCGCGCCTACCGAGAAAATGGTACCGAGGGTACCGAGGGAGATGGCGTCGCTGTCATCGGGAGTAGCAGTGGTCTGGCGGCGGGAGAAGGAGGTGGGGGTTACGGGAGCGGCGAGAGCTGGTGCGGCGATGGCAGCGACGACAGCGAGAGCGAAAACGGTCGAGGAGGAACGCATCTTGACTGGATGAATATGTTAATGAGAGGAGTAGAATGAAGTCGTAATAGACGTGGAGTATGTAGTGGGAATGAGTCGTTAACTTGCGAATGGAGGAAAAAATCAAGTAAAGCTGGTGATATGACGATGTTAGCATGTGATTAATGGAGAGCGGTTTGGGATGATACTCACCAACCAGTGCTAACTCGATATGCAACGGTAGAATGCGAAAGGACTCTCAGAGCTAAGGTCTTCTCGAGTGCTTACCCTCTCATTTATACGTCTCTGAGCAGGCCAATATGGCGCACAGACAGGCACATGAAACCTCAAGCTGACTGTGTGGTAACTATTACGACGAGGTCACATCAGACTTGGAAGCAGAAGATTCAAGAGAACACACAGGTGCGTACCCGTTCAGCCCGCCCGAGATGAGTTGTACGCTTCCGTGGTTCACCGTGTTTCACGGAAGTCCGTGCTACATTGTGAGAAATCAACCGCCCGATGCCGAGAGGCTGTATGCGCTCACCTGAGCATGTACTGTATAACTCGACCTTCAGGCGAGGTCAGACTTGGGCAAAAGATAGGGACGTTGTAGCAGACAGTCCAGGTTGTTCGGCTTAGAAATCGCATTCGAATTTGCACACGTGACGCATCGCATGTCGAGTTCATCGTGAGGTATAATTCCGACGAAGACGGGCCAAGAACGAATTCATAGATTGTCCGTGACCTGTAGCGAGTAAGATACAAACGGCAACTGAATTGGATAAGAGGGTAATATATTGTATTAGCTATCTGTAAGATACGATACAACGGGTTAATAAGTCATATACGATATGTGCAGTCATAAGAGCACTCATCAACCGTTCCAGGGTAAATAATCCAAATCACCAGAACTTCTGACGATAGCAACCAACGCATCACCCATCCACTCCTCTCCATCCCGCCACTCGCCGTCGGCAGCCCAATTACACAACATACACACAACCTTCTCCTCTCGTACGTCCATATCAGACTCGTCCCATCCCTCATCGTCCTCTGGAACACGATATCCTAACGACAGACCCAGTAGATGATAGTTTACGAGCAACTCCAGTTCGGCGATGAGAGAAGAAGGGACGGGGTCTTTACGACGGTAAGACGCCAGCATTCGAAACAGAGCCGCATAGACTGCGAATGGTCTGGGCATGCAGATAGTGTAGGCCTTTTGATGATGTTCTCTCCGTTCAGAAGGTTGAAAGCCAGCAAACGAAAGGGGTTGCAAGTGGAGGTACTGTACGGACCCAAGGGTTGTCTCGCGTGTGAGGCGATGAAGAAAACCCTTGCTGATTAAGTCACCTTCTTGTTTCAGAAGTAATGAGGGGGGTGGTATAACGGATAAACGCATGGCTGAGACTTTCTGTGAGGCGGCGTCTAGTAGCTCGTCGGGAACGAGGAACTGGAAGTGCTATAGAGGACTGTTCACTGGCTACGAATCTAGCTGGGGGTTTTGCTTACCGTAAGAACTTTATGCACGTCCATACTTCTGTATAGCAGAGAACCCCAAGGTATCAGCGGAATTTCATCCTTGCTCAGCATGGCCAATGCTGCCTCGACGAGATCAGAGGGTAGTTGGTCGAAGAGGTCTTCGGGCATTTCTGGTATTTCATGCTTTGTCGATGGAGTGTGTCGTTGAGGTAATGGCACTGGGAGAGCAGAGATTGTTGTGATCATCGTGGGCAAGGTAGATAATAGTCGACGTTATTAGTCCTTGAGCGTAAACTTGAAGGTCCTGACTCCAAGACGCAGTAACGAGGCAATAGACGCTAGACAAAACCGTTCCGTACTTGGAAACTGAGTTAAATCAACACGCGTCTATTTCAGCCTTGCTCCTGACTAAAACGTTCTGCATACTCGATTCCAGTTCTGCACCCATATCACCACTAGGAACCAATTGATAGGTCTGTTACTATGGCTTGAAGATGTTTCACACTTCTCAGCAGAAAATAAACTAAGAGGTAAGCCTGAGTACAGTTCACTCGAGTGCACATCGTTTCCTGATTGGATGTTGAAGAGCACGGTAAGGATATATATGGTCAGCCGCTGCATGATGACATTACAATTCTGTGCTCCACTTTACTATGTGCATCTCGACAATGAACAACTCTCGCGCATGCGGTCGGGTCCTGAGAACGGCTCCGAGTCTTCGACAACGTTCATACCGTTACGGTGCACCGTATGTTGCCGTTGCTTCATTCAGAGTAAAGACGCACTGTAATCTAACGCTTACAAGATCTAGAATGTCCAGCCACAGTTCGAGTGTTACTCAGCCGACTCAATGGCCTGCCAGCGAGGAAGCTCTACAAGCTGCTCGTGTGTTTCTTCGTCAGTGGTGAGTTGCCGCTGTTCTCCTATCTACCCCATTAATTCATGCCTTACTTAGTGCGAAATCCAAATCCCAAACGCTTCTGCTGCCGGACAAAGACGCAGACGGCCTCTGTGGTTCCATGATAATAGCCCGCACTCTGGTGTCCCTAGGACTTCCGAAAGAGCAGATCTCCGTCCACTTCGTTGCCAAAGGATCAAACGTCCACGCAGAGTCCGAGCGAGAGCGTATGGAAGCCTACGATTCCAAGTTTGTCATCGTGGTCGACCAAGGTAGTCGACCAGGAGGACCAATCGTACGTGGAAGGGACGTTCGTACCCTCATTGTTGACCACCACTGGACAGACAAGGAAGACGATTTCCCGGAAGGCGCTCAAGTGCTTTCTGCGGCTCGCTACGAACCGGTAGCAACGTCAAGCACCCTTGCGTATGTCCTGTGCAGACCTTTGATCGGAGAGAGCCATCGCGAGGAGATTGATTACCTTTGCGCGGTTGGGACGTACGGAGACTTGGGGACATCGTTCAGCTTCAAGCCATCGCCACCGTGGCCGCTTAGTGATATGGAAGCTTGCGTGCGACGTTGCACGAAGAAGGTTCTGGGAGATGCGGTCAGTCTGCTCAACGCACGTAAGTTTCAAAGTGCTAGTGTATGAGTGCCACATTGACAAAAAACATATAGCTCGAAGAACGGCAACATACGACGTCCAATCCGCCTGGTCCGCCTTACTTCAAACAAAGACTTCTCCCCGAGCTGTCCTCTCGTCTACTCGCCTTCTTGCTGCTCGACAGGAGGTAAACACCGAAATTGCAAAGGTAGCCCGTAACAGACCTTGGTTCTCCGGAGATGGGCGGATTGCGCTCATTCGAGTCACGAGCGGAGCGCAGGTGCATCCAGTCATTGCGACGCGCTGGGCTGGGTCGTTGAAGTCGAAGAAGCTAGAGGTAGTGATGTGCGCTAATGATGGATACTTACCCGGGATGACGAACTTCTCGTGTCGGGTTGCTAAGTGTGCCAAGGAAAGGATGGCGGGATTGAGTAGTGCGAAAGCTGGGTTAAAGAGGACAGTAGATGACTGTGAGCAGGAATCAGGAGAGAAGGACGTTAACATTATTGCGGTTCTGAACGAGTATGCCAGTCGGGAAAGCGGCTTGCGAGAGGCGATGGGAGATAACTTTGCACGGGGACACAAGCAGGTATGTCGATACTTATCGTCTATATTGTGTGCCATAGATTCTCATGCTCGTCGGTAGGCTAGTGGTGGCATAGTGCGCACCGAGGAATTCGAGCAGCTCTGGCGAATCATGCAGAACTCTCCATCTAGTGGTGGTGAATCAGGTATGCAATGTTTCGCATATGTTCTGATTCTTCGACTCACTTTTGAGTTAGGTGAGCCTGCGACGAAACGGCGATCGAAGGCCTCCGATTTCCCTACTCAGAAGAACACGCTGGAAGGATGGTTGAAGAAGGACTGATCCTCAGAAATATGGAGCACTACCTTTTCATTAACTACTTCCGTACTCCCTATCTTGAACTTCGATGAAGCTTGATAATCCACCGTGACTATCTGTTTCTCAAGGGTCGATGGCGTAGTCGGTTATCGCATCTGTTTTACATTCACCTGTTGTAAGCACAGAAGGTCCTCAGTTCGATCCTGGGTCGACTCAGTTTTTGCTTGATAACTTCAAGTTACGGCTTCAATGTATAAGGGCATGCTTAATGAGTGCTTTCGCGAGAGATTTCGAGGAAGATTATCATTGGGCGTCTCTTTCAATACGCGATTGAGCTGGCGTCTATCAGAAAACTTTCAGATTGCGTTCGCCCATAGGCTTGTAAACACCTCTACCTCCTCCCTTCCTCTTTATTACTTGTATCACTGCCATGGCCGCTTCAAGTCAACAAAATGGTAGTGCTGAGGCTCCCATCGACCTCGCTAACCCCACTGTTGTCGGTATCAACTTTGGCAACTCCTACGCCTCGATTTCCGTCTTGAACAAGGTATGAGGGTCTTGTATAGGAATGGAGGTCGGGGACTATTGGGATTGATGTGATTATTATTTTTTCGTAGCAAGGAAACCCGGATTGCATCGCCAACGAGGACGGTGAACGTCAGATCGCTTGTGCCGTGAGCTTCCAAGGAGAGGAGATCGTGAGTTGTCCGTCCCTAAATGCATCACATTAATCTTAAGCGGATTCACTAGTACATTGGAAACCAAGCGAAACACCAACTCGTAAAGAATGCCCAAAACACGATCACTGGCTTCAGGAACTTGCTAGGCAAGAAGTGAGTTATCGTTTACGCATGAATCCGCGCTGGAAAGTGACGGCGTCCTCTACCTAGATTCTCAGAGATCGATACATCGAAGCCCACCACCTCTGCCCCCGTCATTGAGCATCCCGAGCAGGCAGGCGTCCCCGCATACAAAGTGCAAGTCCTTCAAGCGGCGCCTCTCCCATTGCCCACTTCAACCACTACGACGCAACAAAACACGCCTCTTGCCTCTCAGGTAGCCACCCCGCGCTCTGAGCCCACACCTGCGACGCGCATTCTCTCTGTCTCCGAGGTCACTACGATCTTCATCAAATCCCTCTTGCAATCTGCGGAAGATTTCCTTGGCAAGAAGGTTCAGGGAGCTGTCATCACTGTCCCAGCGTGGTTCAACTCTGAACAAAAGAAGGCTTTGGAGGCTGCCGCCACCGACGCTGGTGTCACTGTCCTTCAACTCTTGGAAGAGGCAGGTGCAGCTGCCGTCGCTGTTCTCTCTAACCCACCTACTTCTTCCGGCCCCGAGCTCTCAGAGGACCGCACTCAACTCGTCGTCGATCTTGGAGCATCAGCGCTCGAGCTCTCCTTGTTGAGCATTCGTCAAGGCCTCATCCACTCGCTCGCCTATGTCTCGGACCACAGCCTCGGTGGAGACGCTATCGACGACAAAATCATCAAGTTCTTCGCCAAGGAGTTCACCAAGAAGACAAAGGTCCCGCTCACTGTCGCACCTGCTCCCGCCGACTCCAAGCAAGACCAGCGCGCCGAAGCTAAACTGCGTCTTGCGGTTGAACACACCAAGCGCACCGTCAGTGCCTCGAGCGGTGCTGCAACGTGCTCTGTCGAGTCCCTCAAGGATGGTATGGACTACACGGGCTCTATCAACCGTATGAGGTTCGACATCGAAGTCCGAAGCATCTACGCTGGTGTAGGCGAGCAGGTCAAGAAGCTCGTTGCTTCCGCTGGCTTGGACTTGTTCGACGTCGACGAGATCGTATACGTCGGTGGAAGTGCCTCTCTTCCCGGGTTGGACGAACACCTCGCTGGTATTGGTTTCCAGGAGGACGTCGTCACGCCCTTCTCCAACGGCTCAGTCGTCGGAGGCGGTGTTGGAGACCCTACCACGCTTCTCAGCCGTGGAGCAGTCGTGCAGGCCAAGTTGTTGGCTGGCCTCGGCGAGACTACGGAGGAGGAGAAGGAGGTCAAGGCTGCGTTCCATGAGAAGACGGAGAACTGGACGGGTGCAAAGGTCACAAGCAAGAGCATCGGGCTGGTCTTCCCTGAGGCATCTGCTGAGGGACAGGAGGAGAACGCTTTGGGCGGACAGTGGATCCCTCTTGTGCTCCGTGAGACTCCGTTGCCGTGCCGAAGGACCGTGAGGTTTGAGGTCGAGGTCGGAGATGAGAACAAGGTTGGGTTCGAGCTGTGGCAGGTCGACGAGAGTATCAAGGTGACGCTTGAAAAGCCACCGAAGCTCGAGCCTGAGGAGGACGAACCTGAGGAAGAGGAAGAGGAGGAGGAGGAGATTGAGGTGAAGGATAAGCTCATCAGCAAGTCTGAGTTGTTGGGCGCAGTACTCTTGGAGTCGAAGAAGGCTAGCGGGAAGAAGGCTAAGCTGGAGGTTCAGATACTCATTGGAGATGATGGAAGAGTCGATCTGAGTGCGACGGAGGTTGGTGGGGAGAAGGTCACTCTCGCGGTTCCTCCTATCAGCGAATAAGGTCGCTATGTGCTAGTACCTGTCTTATACCTATTTGTCTTTCACTCGACTGTCAATGTGAAGTTTCACGGTGTTGCTGAGTATTTAGCGTTTATATGCGTGCATTATATTCGAAATATACAGTAAGTATCGTTACACTCCACATCGTCCGCACCCTTCCAAGCAGACTGCTAGTCCAGCGCTCTTAGGCTTTCAACGCAGGCAAGATATATGGAATTGGCCCCCGAGGATACGTCTTGTACTTGAATGTGGCCGCATACCCTCGAATGATCTGTATCACACATCGCATCACATTAGCACCAGTATACGCACAACCATCAATCATACTACCTCTACTCACATGTTCGAAGTTCGTCGTCTTCTTGAAAGCACCACGAGTGAGGTCCGTCTCATCCCAGTACAACCTCCTATACCACCTATCCAAGTACGGATACTCGTACCGTATCATCTTCAAATTGGCCTTGAATAACGTAAAGTACCCCACATCGAAACGTGCGATGGTCGTATACAGCCTGATATCAGCCTCCGTGATATGCTGCCCAAACAAGAACGGTCCCTTGCCGCCCTCAATGTTCCCTTTAAGCAGAGCTTCGAGTCTGTCGAGCGACGCGAACAATGGATAGAGATGAGCCTCGTACGCCTCCTGCGTCGTCGCAAAGCCGGTTTTGTACACGCCGTTATTGACGGTATTGTACACCCACTCGTTCAACTCGTCGATCTCCTTGCGCAGTGGACGTTCCGGGTAATACCCCCCAAAGCCATGCGCAGACTCTCTCCGCTCGGGTGGGAGCAGTCCGTCGAATGCAGTGAAGAACATCCGGATTATCTCGCTCGACTCGTTGTTGACGATGGTTTCCCGCTTTTTGTCCCAGAGGACGGGAACGGTGTAGCGGCCTACGTAGGATGGCTCGGCTTTGAGGTAGAGCTGTTTGTGCTTAGTGAATCCGTAGAGTGGGTCGTGCGGGTCGGTGCCGTCTACACCTGTGTACACCCTGGGATTATGAAAAATGCACATGAGTAGCCGTTCGAGCTATCGGGAATCGCAGTATGCGCACCAGCCCTCCTCTGTCAGTGTATAGTCCATGACTACGAGCTGGATTATATCCTCTAAGCCTTTCAGAGATCGCACCAGGTTGGTGCGATGTGCCCATGGGCACCCTAAGTTTATATACAAGACCTAATACAACAAAAATGAGATCACCCACGCATAAGGAGTACAAGAGACGTACATAACGATCCTTCTCCGCAGGGAACTCTGCGTTTGGGTCTGGGGAAACCCAGCTTCGGAAAGAGGACACTTGTCTACGGAACTGGCCATCTTTGTCTGCAAAGTTGTGAATGCTTTTCTGTTCAGAGGTATTAGTACTAGTGGTTTCGCTGGCAGTCATCGTGGACAAGAGAAGATGAGTAGACGTGGTGAGTGCTTGGCATGTCTATGGGAGTGGCTGGTTATATAGGCATCTTCGACCATGATCAAAGTTGAATCTGATCTTATCTCCTCCATTATTAACGCAGCGTAAAAGATATGAGTAACCTGTAGACGAGCAGTAGAATTACCACGTCAGATTGCACCAGAGCACGGCAATCATTAATCAGGCACGAGATGCACCAAGCGCCTGGCCACAACACAACTCACGTACCAGCTGATGACACACACCCCAATAATTGCCTTTTGCGTCTCTACCGAGATTGGACTACCACCCACGCTGCGATGTACATAGCAATACGACCACCTAGCTTGGCATAGCTGACTCAGCTGGGTTCCGGAGTATGTGTCTTGACTCAAACATATGAACCAAAGGCCGGATGGAAGTATGTCCCATCCGCACAGGTATTACTCAGCATGATCAGCGTACTAATATCGATCTACAAAGGCTCTCGTCAGCTAAATCATACAGCTCACAATTCGCGAACTTACTACCACTGTCGCAAAGTCCATCTGCAGCACCAAACCAAACGTCATACAAGAGTGGTCAACGAATTCAGTCCTCAACTAAACCCAAACACAGCGCCCAATACGTCTCGCCAACGTGCCCTCCTCACTCGAACCACCGTCCTCCCTCTCCTCGACCCCCCGCACCGCCTCCCACAACACCAGGGTGACTATCCGACAGCCACTCGATCCACCGCGCGTCGATCACACTCAGCGGTCCCAAGTCCAACGACGCCAGGTCCCTCGGGGAGAGCATCACAGTCCTCAGACCCAAATCATTAGACTGACCACCACCAACCGACGACTCTTCCACCAGTAAACTCAGTCTCTGCAGCAAACGACTATGATATGCGGCAAACGCTCGCGAGACGGATGCAGCAGCGTTGGCTCGGAACGTTTCGAAGTCTTCCTCGCTACCGTCGACATCCAACGCTGAGATCTCCACGGGTTCCTCCGTGAGCTTTCCTTTGCCTGCCCACGTTCGACTCGTGAACACCGCCGTCGAACTCTCGCTCATCCGCCTGAACACACGCTCTACCCGCTTGCTCCCATGGGCCGTCGAGTCTGCTCTACTGTCCCCCGAAGGAGACCGCCGTCGGCCGTGCTCGACTGACATGCTTTTGCTCTTGTCGTATGTCGGAGTAGCGAGGCTGTCGTCTCCGTTGAGCCGTATTCTCCCCTGGCCTTCTTCTTGCCATGAGGGGGAAGAGGAATACCACATCCCAGCGCATAGTATACACGCGTCTTCGTATATTCTGCCTGCGTCAAGCCACGATGGTGGTACGATATTGAGAGGTAGTGAGGAGGGGCCCGGTGGAGGCCTGTGGCTGCTAGGTGACGACAAGGACGACGAAGATGCGTGGGAGTGGCTATGTGTATGACTATGTGAGCTGATACTTGCGGGGATTGGAACACCTGGAACCGGAGCGAGACGAGCGAGGTCTGTCCACTACATCAAGACTTTGTTAGCGTTGTTGGTGCATATCCTAGAGTATAGTACTAACCAGCTTGACATCACTCCACGCAAACCGTAAGGCCTCCTTCTTCCCGCTCTTCCCAGCGCGGTCTCCCATATCGCCATCGAGGCTCCCCTTGGGAACGTACATCTTCGGTCTTCCCTCGCTACCACTGACGCTTTGACCACCTACAGCTGCCTGATATGCCAAAGCAGAGAATTCGCAGGATGTGACGTCAACCAACAGGTCCCAGCACTTCGTCTTGTCCACAAATACAGAGTCCGTCGTACATGCTATCCATCCCCGTCCATGTCCCTGAGACTGGGTAACAGAAGCCTTACCGGAACGCTCTAGTCGGTCTATATCGTGTAATGTGACCATACCAAGCACTCTGGGACCCTCTGTGTCAGCCAATTGAGCAGATGTGGATGCGGAGGGAGCCGCATCAACGCCCTCGGTTGCGCACAGACCTCCGATAGCCCAGCACATTACGCACGCGCCTTCGACTGGAGGTTTGGTTAGGATAAGCACACGACGACGGGCAAGTAAGAATCGTGAGATGGTTAGGAGGGACGGGCCAAGGGAAGACGCTTGTAGGATGTGGGGCAGGTGCGTAGAAGGATCTGGGACTGATGTGGGGATTGTGATAGGGGTAGTAAGGTGGTCAGGAGATGATTCAACAGAAGTCGTGATTAGGGGAGGAAGTCTGTTTTGCTCGAACCACGCCCGCGCAGGTTCCCAGTCTCGCTCAGTCGGTTCGAGTATGTCCCGATTTTCGAGAGACGAGTAGATAGTTTGCACAAGCAATTTTAGAGAGGGGGCGTGTAGCCATGGTTTAGGCTGAGAAGTTGTAGACGTAGATGTTGAGGATGAGGAGGCGGATGTCGTAGGCGCAGCAAGGAGGATACCGAGGGAGGATAACCGGTACCCGCGGTGACCGTGCTCCTCTGTCCGTCGCCGACGAAAGACGCACAACCCGGGGTGGTCGCCCCGAGAGAAGTACCTTCACACACCGCAGGTTCATTAGCTGGTTCATGAACGAGGACCGACTCTTTCTCAAATCATAACACTCACACAATATCTTCCTCGATTGTGTGCAGTCCGCTAGGCAGACAGCTGAACTCGACGTTGGTAAGGTCGACGTCGTCTGACGCTTTGAGCGACCAGTCTACGACATTTCCCCGTGTCGGGTGGAATGAACAGTGGAATATAGCCACTTGCAAGACCTCAGATCAGCTGTATAATTCATGGTGGAATACACACACCCGCGTCGTGGGGAACGTCGACCATGCTGCCTTGAACGCCTTAAAACTGCGACTACTGCGATCTACAACCCGCCTTGGCGACTGTTCGATCCGACACAGAGGGTCGAAGGAGCACCAGTATTGTACTGTAGTATATTACAGCCCTAGTGGACGTCGTGAATGTCGTGGTCGTGGTCGTCGGTGTCGTCTCCGTCGTTTCGGAGGTCGTGGTTGCGGTTGTAGTGCATCGAGGATCAATTGACGAGGGTGATCCGTAGGTACGCCGGGCTGGGCGGAATAAGGTTAGGGTTACCCACAACTTTAAGTCCCTGTCTCCTTCTTTTCACTCGACACTCAGCTAGTATCAGGTCTCGTTGCTCGGTTGCCATGCTGCAAGTATTCAGCCCATGCACGTACTACCAATGAGTACGTACGCGCATGGCTAAGGTATGCATACTACACCGGACGCACATATTCTGATATCGTTTGACATCCTTTTCATGTCAGCTTGAAGGTAATACGTACTTGGTAAATTACCTATTCGTTCAATGCTGATGTGGATCAAGGGAAGATGTAATCTACTCGCTTAAGACCACATACCTAGATGTTGTGAGTAGTCTACCCTTTCACCTGGCGAAGAAAATAGAGAAGACCTCCTCTTCAATCGGGCCAAAACTACCTTGACATATAAGTGTGCGTATGACAGTACAGTCCTCGATATATATCAGCCCTTTTAATCTTTCATTATTATTAGACGTGCGAATCCTAACCAAGGCAATATGTCCCATCACTCCAGTCATAGAAAGCCGACGAGCATTGACAGCTATATTTCACTCTTCTCCGAATCTCTCCTATTAATCTCTCTAGGACGTCTACATGGTTACGCTGACCTATATTCTGAGAAATGACCAGGCTGCGCTATCGCATCAGCCGTGGAGGTAGACAGTCTGCTGATCAACAGGCATCGTTTATGACGATGACAGGCTCTGTCGGTTGCCAGAGCCTGTCATTATCATACTGCACTTACACATCCACAGGCAAAAGGTCTCTTAGTATCCTCGCTTTCAAGGCTTGCCGGATCCCTCCTGTCCTGGAGCTGAACACAAGCACTCGATCCGTTGATGATCGAGCGATTATTGCCAAATACGGCATAAGTCCCACCAGTACGTCTTCCGCTGATCGTCCACTGGCACGCGAGTCGTGTTCTTTTAGCCTACGGTCCTAGTAGGGTACTGATATTTAGCTTTATACAGGGCTCCTTATCTCGCCTAGGCTCACGCCGTGTCTATCGTCATGCATCGACTGTAAATACACTTTACACGCCGCTCATCATACACAAAGCCGTTCGAGGCTTCGTATATGCTGATCTACGTGTAGACGGTGTACGATCACGTCGATCATATGCGCAAGTGATCGATTTTGTAGATATAATCTGAAAACGCAGCAACGTATCCGCATTCAGTCACGATTCAAATCAGAATCTCAAGCGCAATGGGCTTGCGGCGTGTTATATGCATGAGCCGGCCAACATTCGACCAAGCCTGAAAAAATAACAGACATGTAGAGGTATCTTGTTTACGAAGGTATGCATCTGACCCAAAACCGAACACACGCAGTAGCATTGACGACATCGAATATACGATTCTTACACTCTAGACAGATTGCCCGGTCTCGATTAAAATCCCTTTCATGGATGTTCCCCACATTGCTCCGCCAACTCGATCACCTCTAGCTGGATCGATCACAAGGTACGCATCCGCTGCTGCACTTACGTGCTATGCATCCGCGTACAACTGGGATTCGAAAAAGGTATATAAGGCCTCATGCCTCCCTGCTTCAAACCTCCCATCACATCTTCCAACTTCAACTTCACTCAAATCAAACGTTCAAGTGCGCTGGTCACTCTTGAACACACTCGCATCTCGTCTTATCACACACATTCGCTTCACTCTCCGTCACTTCTTCCATCATGGCTGTGCCTAAGAAGAGCTCCACCATCCCCGACCTTACTGGTCGCACCATCGACCAGGGCCGTTTCAAGTTCGTCGAAAAGCTTGGAGCCGGTGCCTTCGGCGTCGTCTACCGCGCCACCTTCACCCGACGTGCTGCGTCTCACCCCACCTCGCGTGAAGGAGACAACATCATCGACTCTCTCCTCCCCTCCACCGTCGCCATCAAGGTTCTCCCCGGCACGGGTGAGCACTCGCGCCCATGGAGGGAGGCCAGGCTGCACAACTTGGCCTCCGAGCACGATGGTGTCGTCTTCCTCTACGACTTCATCATGGAGGGAGATTACTCGTACATGATCATGGACTTGTGCCCTGGTGGCAGCTTGTCCAGCAAGGCCAATGAACGAGATGCTAAGACGGGCAAGTTGACGTTCTGGAGAGAGGACGCGCTGGTCAAGAGTGTCTTCCTCCAGATCCTCGACGCCGTTGAGGGTTGCCATCGTACTGGCCTGTATCATCGTGACCTCAAATTGGAGAACATCTTGTGCGATGCTTCGGGCACAAAGGTGCACATCTCCGATTTTGGTCTGGCCACGAATCATACGACAAGTTCAATTCACAAATGTGGTACATCGCCTTACATGAGTCCTGGTAAGCTTCTTGGTCTCGAGTCATGAACAAGCGCCCTTACTTATCAATCAATTTCTTCTCGTTTATAGAGTGCATTGGAGATGGCCAGTTCGCTGGTCGGGCGTACAGCAATGCTGCCAATGACACCTGGGCTCTAGGCGTCATTCTCTTCAACCTTGTCACGGCGCACCTTCCATGGAACAAAGCTGTCTACAAGGACAGGTTCTTCCATGCCTTCCTCAAAGACCAGGATCCTCTCCACTTCCAAAAGGCCCTCCCCATCTCCGAAGATGCCGCCAAACTCTTCTACACCCTGTTCAGGTCCACCCAGCGATCACGACCGTCCATCTCTAAGCTCCGCCGCGCCGTAGAAAACATCGACACGTTCTGGATGTCAAACGACGAGATCTTGCGTGCCTCTGACACAGTCAAGCGAATCGAGTCTTTCTGCAGCGGACAGCAGGTCACTGTACCACCACTGGCACCTCGTCAGACACCCGCCGCCGCCGCGGCTCCTCGACCCAAGCGAGAGGCTGATGTCCGTGTCGAGAAGTGGCTGGCACAGATGCAGATGGAGCCTTCGGCATCCTGGTGTAACAACGCGCCACCGGCTACGATCTGCGACAAGGTGGAGGAAGAGGATGATGCGGATAGCTTTCCCTCTCAGTGGGTGGCACCTGTACCCATCAAGGTCGAGCTGTATCCGACACCGTCAACGGAGTCGTACAGCGGAGGGCCCATCACGCCCGACCAAATTCCTGTGGTCGCTGGCGCGGTTCACGGCAAGGGTGGAGTGGAACTGGGGATCGAGGATCCATTATCGGCTTTGGACTTGGATGCGTCGAGCTGATATCTAGAGGATGATATGCGAAATCAGTTCTAAAGATATCATACTGTTTGGTTGATGCTTGTAACGTGCTCCGGTAGCATAACATCATTGAAATCGAACGTACCCTGATACCCATTCTCTCGTTTGCCAGTGTGTGATTCGTCCGAGTTCTCTGCGGCCATCACTCAGCATTTTGCGGTCACAATTGCGATTTATGACTTACGGCTTACCATCAATCTACGACTCGGAAAAGCCCTAACATCATCTTCAACATCGATAGCATGAACACCCACTCACTGACTGGGGCAGGCCTCAGGTCTGCAAATAATATGCACTAATCCAAATCTTGCAGCTTCGGTTCCGAGTCTGTCGATCGTTAACTTTTCACTCGGCCGCGGAGCCAACTCAGGGGTGATATCGAGACACGGTCTACCTTCAACTCCAACTCATCTCTGTACAAATTATCTCTGACAGGAATTTCGTAAGATGTTCCCTCAGGCTTTTTTACAGGTCGATATCCCACCATGACTGAGCGTACCTTCAGGTTATACTAGTAGCGATGAACGTCACCCGAGATCGCACTCTCCAGCTGCGTGCAGCAAAAATTCTATCCACCCAGTCAGTATTTCCGTTCCTCACATACTAGAAGTACCAACGCTGAGGTCTATCCAACCGTTTCCGATTTTTGTACACGCTGTAGCTTGACCAACTTGGGATGCAAGCACGCATACATCGGAGGGTTCGCATGGGCTCTCCTCGGCAGCACGCGTTCAACCGAGATGAGTAGCACACTACAACCTACCTCTAACTTCCATGTTCTATCAGCCTGACCGAAGTGGCGTTAACTCTACGATATAGACGTGCTGGTGCAACTCGGCGAGGGGCAGGATATGATGGCTGTCCGGAGACGTCTCGTCGAGATGGACGTGCACTTTGCCATGACCACTCTGAAGTTTTTCTTTATCCAGGTATGTACCAGTATAGCCTTTGATTCGATGCGTACTGGCCAAGGAATCTTCCAGCTCACACGGGCATTGGTTGTCTTCTTGTCTAGGTATGATCACCACTTTTATCGGGAGACAACGTTAACTCGGGCTCACCTTACAATTGGGATTTAACTCAGAGCCCAGACGCGGGCCCTCATCTCCCAAAGGAAGAACTGTTACGCAGGAGCAAGGGCAACGTCTAGGCTCGTAACCAGCCGACCTGACGCTGCGCTCTTCAGACCTCCTTTGCTTGTCTCGGTTGGCGCGCGTCTCAGCTTGCGACCGGACTGGCTGGCGAGTCTAGGCAACGTCTGCATCGAGACACTCGCAGCAGGCACACTAGGTCTCCCGTCCGTCGTCAGCCCCACCCACGAGACAAACGGTAAGACCATCCAGCCACCATAAATATTCACTCATGGATTCCACTTTACCTGCCGTCCTCCCTCACTTTCATGGTCATGGGAAGGCCTGTCTATCCTACACCCCACCATCCTGATCTTCACAAAACTCAACCGCTGGTGCAACACGCACCGCTCCGCGCGGCCCAAGACCCTCGCGAAAGTGCGCACCGACACGCAGGACATCCGGTTCCTTCTGCACTTTCTTGATGATAAGGCGTGGAAGATCGAGGTTGGGGAGTACGCGGCGCAGACGAAGGAGGAGCTGCTCGGGATGGTGGCGCAGTTCGCCCGGGCTGAGGAGGAAGAGGAGGAGGAGGCGCGGGTTTTGAGGAGGGTGATGTACCCTGGTGATTGGGACGCGATGAGGGCTTTGCCTGTAGTGGAAGAGGAGTCGATGGTGCCTCCTGTGGACAAGTAGATTCCGGGCTTCGATGATCGAATGTACCTTAATGTTGGCCCGGGCATAATACGTATCGACGACCTGTAGCATACACCCAGTGTTTGTGTAATCTCGTAGATGTAGCTTAGTATCCATGTAGACCGCATATACAGTATATACCCGCCTGAGGGAGCAATTGTCCCAGCTACTTGTCGGATTCATGAAGCATCGAACAAGAATACATTCGTACGGTGTAGAGGCACCTACTCTCCCTATAGGATATCGAGATTAATATTAATTAATAAGCAGTACCCAGAGTTGGACAAAACACACCCCCACAAACCCCCACATCACACATCTGCATCAAACCCACTCTAAACAACCACAACACCACAATCCACCAAATCACCCCCACTAGCCCTCTCAACCCCCCTCAACATCCCCTCCAAGTCCTTCCTCCTCTTCTCCTCACTAACCTCCTGCTCTGTATTACTGTTAGTGATTATAGTACAACCATCAGTGAGAATTCTACTAAACTGACTGGAAATGTTTATGAAATTACA
>JAXQGN010000446.1:0-22543 GCA_037039805.1 Irpex sp. M6601 | reverse complement strand
ATGACTTGTCCGCTTTTGTAACTGTTCGGGGTCCGTCCACGTACAAGCGCCCGCGCGTGCCCCAGATCGTTTTAAACGATGCTTATCTCTCCGAGGCGCGGACAGCACGATCGTAATAGGTGATCCAGGTATGCGTACGATCAAAAAGTCCAGGCGTTACAACTCTTCCTATCATACTGACTGAGTCCGCCGCAGGGGTTAAGATCAAAGTCATGAAACACGTTGTGCCTAGAGCTGCCTTATTCCATGCCAACGATCTCTTCCGCGAAGGCCTAATGAAAGCCCGTTCACAGATTCGTTATTTTATGCTGGTCAATTCGTGAACAGCTGAATGTCAAAAGTACGGTTCAAGTGTCTTTTTGCAGCGTCGTCATTGCCCCTGACCTCCTTTATTTTACTCTACTGCTCCTCACAGACTTTGGAATCGCTATGCGTACATTGTCATATATCACGGATGCTGTCGTGTTTTATCCACAGGAACCACGTCGGCCCCGGTCGTCGGTCGTGGTGCCCGGATGTCCCAAAGGGGCAACTCCAATAGGTCCAACGTTGTCCAGGCACCTTTATCAAGAACTTGCGGATGTCTTCAAAAGGCAATGTTTATTGGTTCATGTTATCAAGGGCGCGCTTGGAGTGAGGCCGCATACTTGCATCCGGCGATGTACTGGAGACGCTTGGAGCGCGCATCGACCTCCTGGCTAATCACAGGAGTTATCCGCTGAAAAACTGTATTTTCCCTTCTCCAAGCACGTAGGCGCACGCAGAGTGCTGCAGGTACGTGTCGGCCCAATGCTAGCACTCGAGCAATCGCGTGGTTAGGCCCAAAATGGACAAGTTGCAGCATTCTTCGATGAGCCCGAGGAGCTGGCCCCTCGCTCAGCGCACTTGCACTTCGATTAGATCGCGTACCACTGCGCCAGACGAGGCGGGATCCCTGCTTTGGCTGTCGTACCTTGGGGTGCGTACTCCGCCTATATATACTATGATTATTGCAATGAATGATACTCACTCTCTACGCCATGTCTATTCCTCTAGAGTTCATCCGTACCCTCCCAGCTCCCCCCAGCGATGTCTCCCTGGGGGACATGCTCGCCCAAGAGATCACCGACAACGGCCGGGTCAAGACTTTCTTCGACTGTTTCCCGGACACCGACGAACCCGCACTCTACTCCCCCAATACCGTCAAGCTACCTCTCACTCATCGCATGATTCGCGACTTCGTTTCAACCTTCGTATTCCCCGCTTCCTCTCCCAACAAACGCCTAGGCCCCAACGACCGTATAATGGTCGCTCTTCCCACCACTCCCGAGAACGCTCTCGCACTCTTGGCCTTAGCTTCCTACCACACCACTGCGCCTATGAACGGTACCTGCACCGCGGCCGAGCTCTACGAAGACGCTGAGCGTCTTGGTGCGAAGGCCGTTATCTCCACCAGCGACAATGTCGAACGACTTGAGCTACGGAATATGCGCGAGAAGCTTGGGTGCGAGATCGTTATACTTCACACTCGGTCGCAAGGCCCGACTGGGCTCTTCGACATGACACTCCTTGACTTTCCCGACGATGTCACCGTTGGCCCTGACGAGGCGGTCGAAGAGCCATCTGAGCTACACAGCCTTCACCACCAGTCGCTCGTGCTGCACACCTCAGGGACTAGCGGCAAGAAGAAGGTCGTTCCGTATACGCTGCGTTCTCTTATTGTCGGCACATGCGCCGTCATCTCGTCATGGGATTTGAAGGAAGAGGACGTTAATAGTAAGTTATATTCTGCTGGTGCTTCATTCTCAACGCTGACAAAATTGTAGTGAATATGATGCCTCTGTTCCACGTCGGAGGCATTGTGCGCAACTTATTCGCTCCGATGCTCTCTGGTGGCAGCGCCATCATGTGCGCAGGATTCGACGCTGCGGCTTTCTGGTCTCTCTCTACCGAACTCGGTGCCACGTGGTACGTTCCAGCCATTTCGCGTCCCACCTCTTACTTACTTATCTTTTCTAAGGTATTATGCTGCACCCACCATGCACCAGGCTATCCTTAACTCTCGTCCTGATTCTCTCGTTCCATCTCGCGACACGAAATATCGCTTGATTTGTAACGCTGCGGGTGGGCTTTTGCCCGTCCTTGCGGAAGAGCTCAAGAACACTTTCGGCGCCACGATTCTCCCTTCATACGGCTCTACAGTAAGTTTACTTACTGTCGCGGCGGTTTCGTTTTCTGACAAACTTCGCAGGAATGCATGCCTATTGCGAGCCCGCCTGTCACGTATAAGCTTGAGCGTCCTGGATGCTCAGGTATAGCTTGCGGCCCATACCTCTCCATACGGGATCCTCTCAACCTCGAGAGAGAGCTCCCTCGTGGGCAGACCGGCGCCGTTTGCGTTCGTGGCCTGCCCACGTTCGTAGGGTATGAGACTGTGAACCAACGGGATGTCCCTCTCGACACCTCCGCATTCTCCAGCGAAGGCTGGTTCGACTCTGGTGACTGTGGCAACATGGACTCTGACGGCTACCTCTTCATCACCGGCCGGTCCAAGGAGATCATCAACCGTGGAGGCGAGGTTATATCCCCCTTCGAAATCGAAGAGGCCATCCTCGTCGTTGCCAAGGATCGAGTAAAGATGACGATTGCCTTTTCGGTCGACCACGATGTGCTGCAGGAGGCTATCGGCGTCGTCATCGTCCCTGCCGAAGGCGTTCCTCGCATCGGTCTTGCAGATCTACAAGACGCGTTGAAGGAGCAGCTTCACCCTTCGAAGTGGCCTTACCTCATCATTTACATGGACGACCTTCCAAAGAACAGCGCAGGCAAGCCTCTTCGTATTAAACTGGGTGGTCGCCTCGGTCTGGGCCAAATGACGGATGCCGTACCAGTTGTTCACCGCCACTTCGAAGCAACGGCTCCCGATAAGAACGTGCCCCTCTCGGAGCCCATTCCTTGCTCTCGTGTCACTCTGGACCTCGAGGACACCACTCGCGCTCTACGTGAGATAGACGGTGTCCAGGACGTCGCCACACGCCAACTTGAAGATGGCTCAATGGACGCATTCATCTACGCTGAAGATCCTAACGTCACCGCTGAGGTCATCAAGGCCGAGCTCAAGTTCGTCGTACCAGGCTTCGCCATCCCGAGCTCCATCTACGTCTTCACCAAGCCTTTCCCCGTTAATCACGGTCAGACTGACTTCCATGCCATGGAGGAAGAAATCAAGGTGGCGAACGCCTCTAAGATGTCCGCACGTGCTCTTGTCGTACGGGACATCATTGCAGACCTCCTCCAGAAGGACGCGACCATGATTGCTGGTGACTCCGACTTCTTCCTCATGGGCGGTAACTCACTGCTACTCGGGCGACTTTCGTATGCGATCCGAAAGGAGACCGGTGCTTCGCTCAAGGTGTCCGACCTTTTCACCAACAGCACAGTCAACGGGCTTGCGGCACTGATCGATACTGAGGTCAAGCAGTTCATGGCTGAAGCATCCGGACGAGACCACGAGATGTCTGGCAAGTACAACGAGAAGCTTCTGTTCGGAGAACCCTACCATCCCGACGCTAGCCGAAAACTACGCAGTCAAAACAACCCGCTCTGTCTGCTTGTTCAAGCCATTCCTACCTTGTTCTTCTATCCGCTTAAGGCCGCCTGGAACTGTAAGTCGTCTTATTAGTTTTATGTTCAATTCGTCATTGACCACCCTTTCAGGGACCTGTATCCTTGTCTTCTTGGCTTTCCTTACCGAGTACCTCGACACCAGCTACTGGACTCGGATAGTCGCACTCGTTACCGCCATCACCCTCGCTCGTCTTTCTTCAAGAGTCATTTGTCCTATCGCGGCCATTATCTTCAAATGGGCGGTAATAGGGAGATACCAGCCTGGCGAATATGACACGTGAGTCCATGATACTGCTTCAACGATCATTATACTTACTTTTATCCAGGTGGAGCGTTTACTACCTCAGATGGTGGATCGTCAACATTTCCCTGAGGACAGCCGGCAGAGGTATTTTCGCCATCCACCCGAAAGGCATTGTGCTTTACTGTCGTCTTCTTGGTGCCAAGGTTGGCAAGGACGTCTCAATCGCGAACACGGCTGCCTTAGGCGAATACGACCTCTTGACTTTGGAGGACGGCTGTCGTATCGACAAGGCCGTTGTCCGCGGATTTTGTGTCGAACGAGATGGCTGCTTCCGGTTGGCACCGATTGTTATTGGCTCGAACGCCTCGATAAACACCTACACTCAAATCGCACCTGGAGCCTCCATTCCAGCAGGAACGGTGTTTGGACCCCACGCGTCCTCTCACGAATCGCCATCGCCACCACATTTCGTTGGTTACAACCGCACCGCGTTCCAGCAACCGAACTTTTTCCTGAGGACTTTCGTCGCCATGCCCATCATCCTAGTCGTCTCCTTCATCTCCTACATCCCTTGGCTTGGTGCTCTAGCCGGTATGATTGCCAGCACCAGCATTCGAGAGTCCGGTCTCAACTCGGTTGAATCCGTTCTCAACTGGTTCGCAAATCCGACCCGTGTGGGCTTCCATATCTTGGCCCGCATGCTTCGCGTGGTAGCCACTCCTCTCGTTCAAATGATTTGTGGTATTATCGTTAAACGCCTTATGGGTCTTAATAAGGAAGGTCCCGCCGAAGAAGTCACTCAACTCGTTCTGTTGCGGCGGTACATCAATGGTGCATTACTTTCTCAGTACACTTTGAGGCACGCCTTCGACGTCTTGGGCACCCACTACGAGATGACTTCAGTGAGTACTACATGAATCTCACGACGCTCGCACGCGCTAACTTATAATTTTAGGTTGTATTCCGTCTAATGGGGGCCAAGATTGGTAAACGAGTGTATTGGCCGGGTTCTGGAATCTACTGTCCCGACCCAGAGTTGCTCGAAATCGGTGACGACGTGGTATTCGGCTCTCGTTCCGAGATATTCACCACGGACAGCATTGGCACGGAGAGAATTACCGTTGGCAACGGTGCTATGATCGCGGACCGGGTCGTATTACTTCCTGGCACTCATGTCGGGAAACGCACCGTCATGGGCTCTGGCTCATTAGGAAAGCGTCGCGGCGTTTACGAAGATGGTTCAACGTGGATGGGCAACGACGGCGGTGAAGCGGCGATGTGAGTTGTGCTCTGAATAATTACTATGAGTTATAACTGACGTTGCGTAGGTTCTCCAAGGGATTGGGTGTCGAACTCGACGATGACACAACCACGCCATTCGGCAAGGCGTTCTACAATCGCGATGCCTCATACTTCGTCTTCCCATACCCGCTGTTAGTTGTGATCAACGTTCTCGTCTCCTGCCTTTGCGCCGCTTGGTGGTCACTTTCTGCCGTGGCGGCAGCGCAATGTCTCAGGCAGATCTTCATACGCTCTCCAGGCACTGTCGTGTTCGCCGCGCGGTGGACTCGTCCATTCACGGTTTACGGCCTTATATCGGCTTGCTTCATTGTCTTCCTCACCATCCAGTCCCTGATATCCATAGCATGGGTGATCGGCTGGAAGTGGATCGTTATTCGCCGCCGCAAGGAAGGAAGCTGCCCATGGGACAAGAGCTCTTATTGTACGTGATATTGCATCCTATACTCGTGCCAGTAGCTCATTTTGTTACAGGTCAGCGTTGGCAGTTACACCTCACTCTTTCCAAGCCTCTATACCGTGGCCACGGTAACGGCGGCGTCCTAGGAACGATCACCGGATCTGCATACATAGTCTGGTTAGTCTCTCCTGTTGTCATCGAGCGCAATGAACTTCCTCTGATGCCGCCTCACCCTTAGGTTCTACCGTGCCATTGGTGCTAAGATCGGGAAGAACGTCTGCATCTGGGCCGGTGGGCGTGTCGGTCTTATGACTGAGCCTGACCTCGTTGAGCTCGGTGACAGAGTATCTTTGGATGATTGCTCTGTGGTGGCCCATATCAACTCGCGTGGCATGTTCGGCCTGAACAAACTGAACATCGCTACTGGGAGCGCCATGCGAACAGGTTCACGCCTGCTATCGGGTGCTCAGATGGAGGAGTATAGCATGTTGATGGAGCACGCTCTCTTGCCGTCTGGAGATATCGCTGAGCAAGGAGGTGTTTATGTTGGCTGGCCGGCTAAGGTGGTTGATTCACGTCGCCCGTCTACTGTCAGCACCCTGGTTGGATACGATAACGACGAGAAAGTTTAGTTATATGTTACGGATTTTATATTACGGGTTTGCGTAGATCATCATTGGACTTTTGGACATTACTGTAGCTTCATTGGTTTGTCACGAATATATAGATAGAACTCGTCAATTGCAATTCAAATTCTCAACTATACCTCTTCATCAGCCCACCTTCGGTTCTTGCTTGTGTATCATGGCCCCTTGTGAGGTATATTAGGTGAATAGTCGGATAGGCTGTTAACGCGCTGGATGCTTGGGAGCAAATACTACGGAGAACACTGAACTGGGTCTTTTATAACTCGATCCTGGAGTGTTAGAACCGACTTAGATGTGCTCATTGGTACCTTGAAAAAGTATGATCACGAAGCAGGGAATGCTATTCTTATAGCATTACCAAATCTCTGACCCTAAAAACGACGACTAATGGAGGAAAGAAACCGGGAGAACAAGGTTATCGCTAAGGCCCGAAACATGAACTAGAATACGTATGTTTAGGTCCGTGATAGAAATGCAGATCACCGATCTAGAATAACCTCTCCCCCGGCGCATGTGCCTCACTCAAACCCTCCATGTTTGGATATCGGCTTGCATTCACTTCGCACACCTCAACGTTATCCACAAGTTGGCGCAAATCAGCGATATCCTCTTGCAAAAGTGTGCACGAGATTTTGAACAGGAAATCGTCCGGAATAGTAATCACCTTGACCGTAGTGATGGGGAACCCACGACGCTTCCGCTCCTGTAGTAGGCGTCGAATCTGAGGCTGGGCCAGGCTCGCGCCATCCAGAGTAGTACCGAGCAAAACAAGCTCTGTGAGGTTGGGGCACGGCAGCGCCAGTCCAAGACTATTGTCTGGTACATGAAGCGCACTGAGACAAGGATAGGTATCGTTGCTGGCGGAGAGGTGTGGGCCAAGGTACAACCGTTTGAGCATGGGCAAGGCGAAGTAAATGCGTTGCCAGAGTGCCTCTCTAATCACGACTTCGTCCTTTCCGAGCCATAGTTCTTCAATCCTACAGGCGGTAAGCATACCGACCAGGGACGCCATATACTGATTGGAGGCAACTTCGTGCACGTCAGCGCCAGGGAAGACATCGACGGATGCGTCACCACTACCCGTTAGTCGAAGGCATTTGGGGATTTCGGGTAAATCAGTTATGTCCTGTAAGTTCCATGAAGGGATGTGAGAATCGATCCGTAGTCTCGTAATGTTGGCCAGATTCACGCAGCCTGCAACACTGGAGAGTAATGTCGAAGCACTTCCCGACCGACATCGCAATAATTGGACGTGCGCTTTCCGGGAAATTTCAATGTGGGAAAGAATACGCGCAGCGCAAGGCACAGGAATGGCTTTGAACACCACTTTGCACAAGTGCGGAAATACCATGCGAGATTCTGGAATCCGTGAATCGAGAAGGCCATCATCATTAGGTCCGGCGGCATTAAGGATGAGCTCCTGGAGAAGAGGGCTCGAGGCCAACAACTGTAGGAAGTCTGACGTTCTGCGTAGCGATGGGGGATGAGAGTTCTGGTGTTCCAAGCACAAGTGCGTCAAGTTGCTGAAGTTGTTACCAGGCCAGGAGGTGTACCACCGCAGCGTGAGGCGTCGCAAATGTGGAGTGATGCCGGCGAAAAGAGTCGGGAGCTGCGACGGGGACGATGTAGCCGTCGGTAGGCTATCTTCCGGTTGCGGCCAAGTCTGAATGGTCAGGCTCTCCAGCTGCGGGGCAGGACATTCTGAGAATATATCCAGAAGCCTCGTGCCGTGAACGAGGTTGCACATGTGAAATCCCCTGAACCGAATGCTTTGTGACGCCAGCGTTTCACTGAACCACAGCAAAGCAGAATCCGGGATTTGGTCCCATATACGTATGTCTATTGTAGAAGCATAGGATCGGCGAAGGGAGAGCATAGCAAGCTCTATATTGGCATTCGGTGCGCGTGTCGTATCCCCAATATCCACAGTGGTCCATATGGTCGGGAAAGACAACGTGACAGCTCTCCAATAGCGACACACCTCAGCTAGGAGGGATGCATGCCAGGTATTCTGAGAGGCTTGCGTAGCATCAAACCTGAGGCGAGGCGATATGGGCATGAACTGGGTCGGTGGCTCATTGGTAAGAACGAAGATGTCGTTGAGAAGCTCCGCAGGGAGGGAGCACACCGGAGCGCGCGAATTCCGAATGGTGCGAACATACGAGCCTGCAAGTGCCAGCTTCTCATCAACCGTAGAGAGCTGTAAGGGTTTATACGATCAGACACTGCAATACTACGAAAGAAATGTGTTGGCACCATGTTGTCCGTCAAGTCGAGCGGGAAGCTGTACATTTTTTCAGTATCAGGCATACAATGTGAGCGTTTTACTTACTCTCCATATTTAGTTCCGCCTCGTACGACATGCGAGAGCGAGGTGAGCAACGCGTCGACCGAGTGTAGAATGGCGTCCACCGGGGTTGCATTCTCTGTCCATGAGTATGTCGTCGAAGTTGGTCCAAGCATGGTGTCTGGAGGTCAAGAAACCCGTGTCGACGCTAACGTACTGGCTGTGCGAACGAGCAGATGGCCGTGGAAGGCGAGGCTTGGGCGAGGCTGGGAGGGTGCCGGCATAGTTCACCACAGAAACTGCCTTTCCTGTGTGGGAGCTGATTGCCACGTGGGCCTAGCAATTCCATTTATGGGCGTCTAAACACGTCTTGTGTATCATCGTTTGGTGTCGACGAACTCAGTTTAGACGATACCGCCATAAGCATAAGTAACAGGAGCATATGGAGAAGTTCTCTGCATTTCGGGTTTGTATTGAATATCTTCTCAGCATCGTAATCTGACAATAAAACTTCTTGACAGGACCCCGGCACTGGCATTCAAGTGAGTTTGTAGGTACACGTGGATGTACATGTGTGTGCAGCTCACGCAATTTTTGCCAGCCATTCTTGACACCAGTGCCACCTGTAGGATCAGATGCCCTTGCAAGTGTTTTACTGCCTTTTGGGTACGCTGCAGCTGCAGCTAGAACAGCAGCTATCGCTATTCTGACGTTGCTCTATGTGCTACTCGTTCAAGGTATACTCGTCATTGCGGTGCGTCCCATGATAGTTTTGGTCGCCCTTAATATTGATGGGAACTAGACTCCAATACCACCACTACATCGGGCTGCCCGTCGTGTTCTGACTGCGATTTTATGCCGTGCAATTCTCCTATTACTCGGACTATGGTGGATTCCAGTGGAGGTAGTCACTCGCAAGAAAGGGTACATGAACTCTGAAACTACGTAGTATCTACAATGACTCATATTTATCTCCCATTTGTTAGGCGAAACACGAAAGGTGGCGAATCCTGGCGGCCCAAGGCAGGGGATATAATCGTCTCGAACTGGGCATCATGGGTTGAGTTAATCTGGCTCGCCTTTAGGTAGCTCTACTCTCCACTCACCCCATGGGCTGTTATGCTGAATATGTACCAGGTTTGATCCTATCTTCGTCCTTCCAGTATGCGAACCACCTACTACAGAAAACGCAACGTCTCGCAATCCAAGCCCTATCACTGTGACGCCAGGCCGACGGACTGGAACAGGCTCTGCTGCTATCTCCTCTCCTTCAGCTCGCACCCCAACGCCACGTTCCAAGGTTCTGGGCTTCAAGGAAGTATCTCTGCTATCAATTATATCAGCCACAGGAACGGTGCCACCGACTACGACGGAGCATACCATATACAGCTCCCTGGAAACGATTCGAAGTAAGGCGAACAGGCCGATTGTCGTCTTCCCTGAATGCACGACAAGCAATGGCAGAGGTCTCCTCCGATTCTCTGATGTATTCCCTAATATTCAAGTACCAGTAGAGAAGTTCGAGATCTTCGTCATGTGTGTCAGGTTAGTCATCTCTTTCTCACTGTGACATCGTACATTCAGTGGCAATATCTAATGTTACTGGATCACAGATACGACCCTCCGACAAATCTCACGCCCACACTATCACATTCGATACCTTCCACAACTCTGAACCCACTCGCCCACGTTTTCAAGCTCACGACCAGTCTGGTGCCGTTAACAATGTCCATCCGTTTGCTCGCTCCGTCCGACTCGCCCAGCTCTGCATCCTTCCTGGCCAGTGATTATGCTTCTGGTTTGAGGAGTAACGACATTCTCTCAGAGTGCTGTGCGGCTCTCATCGCTCAGATCGGTAAGGTGAAGCGTGTGGGCTTGGGTTGGGAGGACAAAGCCACATTTTTGGAATTTTACAGGGGAAAGAGAAAGTAGCGTGCCAGCTAGTGTTGAATAAGACGATAGAGCACTATGGACGACGTACTTATGGATAACTACAATAATCTTGCTTTTGAATGATGGTCGAGACTCGAAAGCCGAATCCATGGGTAACGATACATGTCATGAGCCAGATGCGAAAACTCCACGAGAAACTGATACAGTGAGAAAGTTGAAACGTACAGAAGCATTCCGGAATCAGTGGATATACATGCTATAGGATGTGTAGAGCGGGGGAAATGCGTGCGACGAAAACGAGTTTGAATGGTGTACAATGAACGATGAACAGGGCCGGGGGCAGAAAATCTATATGCACGAGTGAAGAGTCCGAGAAATGGTTGTTCTGTGATGAGTGGGAAGGGGACTGTGTTCAGTAGTATGGGTCTCGAGAGTCTAAAGGATAATCGCTGTACTCCCTCCACTGAGTCTCCAATCTATCGTTATACGGAAGGCGTTCTCCGTAAGCGTCGAGGTAATCATCCGACACGGGGTACCCAGTGTTGATTCTCAGGGCATGAATTGTAGTATCGTGTTCTTTGTATGGGTATTCGTGCTCGTTGTGACGCTTATCGGTCCGCGGTTGTGATTCCAGAGCACGTTCATAGGCGTAGTGGTCAATACGGTCGCGCGGATGGCCACCGGGGTCACGGCGTCTGACGGAGGAAAGAAGCAGTGGTGAATGCCGCGGGCTGCGAGATGATCGACTGTGGTCAGTACGGCGAGACGATATAGGAGACCGGGATCGGGAGCGAGAGAGAGAAGGCCCTCGACGAGAAGAGTGTCTACGGCCTTGGCTAGACGTAGGAGACCGCGAGGGAGGGCCATGCTCCGGTAACAGTGTTCGGCGACCGAGGGCAGTGAGCTCGACTACATTGCCAAGAAGCTCCCTCCCGTTGCCCATGCGGACGAAGTCGTCAGCAGCCTCTTGGCTGTAGAACTCCAGGAATCTATTGTATTGTTGAGTAGGGGTGCGTAGATAGTGGAAACGGTCACTCACCCACGCGTCCTGTGAGTCTTATCGATGTCGCAATATATGGGATCCCCTCCAGCAATTCTCCCGAAATCTTTCAGCTCCTAATAGCCAGGTGAATTGAGAGTAGGAGATTGTTTGAAGATTGCACACACACCTGCCAGCATGTACGAGGATTGAGATTTTGAACTACGACCGGAAATCTGACGTATGAACGATCGTTTGATGTAGACCTGCTCGCGCGGGGATCTGAACTTGACGTGTATGTGGAGTATGCATGACTGTGATACTTACTCAGCGTCACAAGGGATTACAGGGCTGAGTTTGGGGGTTGCCGTCGTTTGGCGTCGGGGTCTCTTGGCTAGCTCTACCTTTATATCTATGATGCAGGACATCAATGGCCATCGGGGGTAGATATCAGACATAGATCGCTCACCATGTCCCATGAAGGGCTTGTCGGCGAAATTGTTCACGATATCCTACAGATGCAACGGTATGTGAGTTATCGTTTTCGCCGGTTTATGTGGTTTTGGGAGTACCCTGGCGTCCTAGAAATCACACAGACATCAGGAATAGCGCATATATGCAGGGGAAAACCGCTCACAGCTTCGTGTTCATACTCGACGAAGGCAAAACCTGTATGCGCAGCACATTAAGTGGATGGTGCATTTACACGAGTTGTTTCCTAGCACAGCACCTTTATCGGTAATGCTAATCGCATTGACTGGGCCATAGACCTCGAGATGCTGGATGTATGCGCTTAGTAGTCATGCAAGACGTCGGACAGGAATATCGCAGACTCACCAGGCGTAGCTGCCTTTCAGATACACTTCTCGGAATTCCTAGGACGCCTCAATATTTCAGCATGTATGATCCGTGCAAGGGCGCACTTACCACCCAAATACACGCTCGTCATTTCCTGAGCCTCAGTATTGCGATGCCTACTGGGATACCGCGATGGATATGCGGTTAACAATTCGTAGGACGGGTGTTAGCGAGGGAAATGATCTAGAGGCACGAAAAAGAGTGGCCTGAGGAGGGAGAGTGAGTTTGTGGAAGTGGTAAGTGGCGAGGACACTGCAAGGTTTCGGCCATATAAGTGGGCGCTAAATCGTTCAGAGTCCGCATTAGGAAACGGATGTCGTGGGACAGATCGCCTTTTGAGTGATCAATGACTCGGTTAACCATGATATTCTAGGATTCGTGGGAGTTTCGATACGATCTACATGCAGCGTGTTTTCTGTGCAAGAACATGAGCCAAGAAATAGCAGTACACCGTCCCCACACACGGCACTCAGGGTTCTCTGTCCTCAATAAGTTGTCAACTTCTCGTCATTTCTAGCGGCAACACATTGGACACTTACACTACAGGTCTATTGTGGATGCAGGACCGGTGATCTATGCAGTTGCCTGTCCTACCTCTTTCACGATAGTCTGGAAAGCCTGCCTGAGATCATCCTTCAGATCCTCAACATCTTCCACCCCGATGCTGAGTCGAACGAGGCGTGGGTCGGACTTCGCGTCAGATGCAATGCGGTGCTCGATTAAAGACTCCACACCACCAAGTGAAGTCGCAGGCTGTCAGTACGTATGGACCATGTATTAGATTGATGTCACAGCTATCCATATTGACCACGCACGATGAGATAATGGGTCTTGTGAGGTAGCAGCGTGGCCTGCTCCTGGCGTTTCAACTGAAAGCAACTGAGCAAGATGGCCAGCCCAACGAGAGAGCACGCTTACCAGGATTGCAAACGTCGCGTTCCAGCCACCCTCGAGTTGTTCTGCTGGGTCCCATCCATTCGCATCTTTGCCTTGCAGACTCGAATGCCAGACCGTGTCGATAATATCCGCAGGGATCCCGTCATGCGCTTTGCCCTGGAAAATTGTCATGTCACGTCATCAATGAGTCTTTTTGTAAGACACGTACTCCAGCTGCTTGAGCGAGCCAGGACACAAGGACCGTGGCGTTCTCCGACTGTCGAGGCACACGCAGATGAAGCGTACGCAAGGAACGAAGTAAAAGCCAGGACTCTAAAGACCCGGCCATACTACCTAGGTACGTACGTTGGTTCCAGAGCTGTGAAGGTGATTAAACTCAGCTGGTGAACCATGTTCATTTGAGTGCACTTACAGCCTTCCAAACATCCTCGCCTTCTACGATGAGAACTCCGGCAAGTAGGTCAGAGTGGCCTCCGAAGTATTTCGTAGCTATGTGCTATCAGCAATGGTACATGATCTGATATAATTGAACTCGTACCGCTATGAAGGATGATATCCGTACCCCACTTGAACGGATATTGCAGAGGAGGAGGACCAAAAGTCGAATCAACTATGAGTTTTCCCCCAATAGCATGGATCTAGGCAAATGGGTTGTAGAAGTGGCATCGCACTGATATTGAAGTACCCAATTACCTTGTCAGCATAATACTTTATGTTGCTACACTACTCATCAGTGCTAATTTCTATAGGAAACGCTGTCATCACATACCGGGATTCGCCAGTAGGGTTCAGAGGAGTTTCCAACCAAACCACATCACCCTCCTTGTATTCATCGTCGATATCAATAACCTCAATACCATTGTCTTTGCTCAGTTTGTAGATGTTCAAGCTCATATGAACACCATGGTATCCGCCTGTGATAGCAATTCGTTTCGGCTTGGTGTAGACCATAGCCTGTGCCGACGTTCAATATCTAGCCCAGAACATGGAGGCGGCACGCACCGCGTATGACGCTGCAAGCCCTGAAGCGTATGTCAACGCATATCCTTTCTGTAATTCGTCCCATGAGTGATACGAAGGGTTGTGTGAAGTAAATACTGACGTTGATCTTACTGAGGACATGTTCCGCCCTGGTCGACGTAGGCTGAGAGTAACGAGAATAGACATGTTTGGCGGGGTTTCTAGGGTCCAGTTCGTCATCTAACCCGAGACCTGGCTGCCACGGAGCAGGGTTCCTGAAGGCTGGTTGGGTTCATACCATCAGGACCGTTATATGAGATGTGGATCAAACATACTGGTAGTCACGGAGATCGACGGTGCGACCTCGAGCCCGTGGGGGATATGATCATCAGCGTGAATCAAGTCTGTTCCGCTCAATGTTGGTTTGTTGGACGCCATGTTTAGGTTCAAGAGTAAAGAGCGATCTGTCTGATCCTGTTTATATGAAGGCGCAGGACGTCCACGCGAGATTTGTAAAGTATGTCGTGACTCATGTTCTTATCGACTTGGAAGTTCCTCTGCAATCATCATCGCGCCTTTGGCGCTCACGGCTGCTCTTTGGCGCCTATCAATTGATTTCTGGGTGCACTTGCCGTTTTGGGCCTGTGTTGAACTTGAACCACCACCTCTTCGTCTCGCTACCAACGCGCCTTCCAGGCAGGCCTGTCTTTACTCTCCATATCTACTATAAACTCACATAGTCTATCAACATGCCTTCTCGCAAGATCATCTCGGCAACTTTCTTGGTTCTGGCTTCTGGTCTGGCACTGGTTCCTTCTCTGGCGACAGCTGCGGACTTGCGCTCCTACCACAACTCGCTCGAAGCGCGGTATGCCCACGCGCACTCTCTCGGCGACAGCTATCAGTTCGATCCTAGAGACGGCTGGGAAACAGTCAACATCACTGATCTCGCGTACAAGTACCGTCGCGACGATGCGTTCGAGTTGAACGACGACGCGGACGAGCATGAAGACTCGGAGACTCTAGCCAAGCGATCTTCCAAGAAATCGAAGTCCAAAGCACATACTAAATCAAAAGGTCATTCTAACACAAAGTCGAAGTCAAAATCGAAGGCGAAGCCAAAGTCCAACGCCAAGGCGAAACCAAAGACCAAGTCGACAAACCATGTCAAGGCTTCCTCTGACGACGACTCTGGCTCAACCACGAAGAGTGTCACTAAAAGTGTCTCAGGTCTTGGCAAGATCGTGGAAAGTATCAAGGGGATTGGGAATCCGGAACCGGTCACAATCACCTGGTAAGTCTATCTCTCTGCGTCGCCGGATCTTCATCTTCATCTTCAACGAAACGTGTCTAGGTACACCGGCCATGATCTACTCAACCCCAGCTGCTGGTCGCAACCAGTATGGGCTCCGACGGTGAGTATCTCGGACTGTCTACCTTGTCCTGTTTTCTGAATTGGTCCTGGTTTTCTCGTGCAGGACAACTCTTTCGCTGCGGCCTTGACTCTCGAAGGCTGGACCACGAAGCCTAAATGTTTCAAGTTCCTTGAGCGTGCGTACCTATTTTCATGGATCTAGACAGAGACTCTCTAACATCTATGACAAATAGTCTGCAACTCGCCCAAGAAATGTGTTTTTGTGCGCGTCGTGGACTCGTGTGCCGGCTGTGCCAAGGCCTCGAAGCACGTTGATCTCACTCAAGCCGCCTTCAAGGAACTTGCAGACTTGGACACTGGCTTGTTGACCGTTCAAATGCGCCAGGCTACTGACCCAGCAGATGGATGGTTCGTATAACGCTATATCACATACTTGGATGTTTACTGATTGATATTGCAACAGGTTGGAAAATCTTTGGGGACCGAAAGCGTGAAGAAATCACATACAATACGAGGTTTTTCGGCATCTAGACATCCTAACCACAGGAACGACCTCACCCGTCTGCGCAGGAAGCAGATCGCGTCTTTCTAATTGGACATTAGTATAGACTTCGGGACCCGGGTCTCATGGACGACGGCGGACATTCGCCATGTAGATTATACCTCTGCAGATTGTACACTCTCATAGCAATACTATCATAAATGTAGCAACATTCCGTTACGAACCGCATCAAGCCTTGACATTAACCCTCTTCCTCTTCTTACCCTCCGCAATACGTTCCCTGACCTTCTCCTCGTCCAACTCCTGCTCATAAAACTCCGCCGTGAGCTGAGCATCGCTCTGCCGCTTGATATACTTCAGCGCAGCCAGGTTATAGCTGAGCGTGTCTTTTTGCTTGCGCAGGGCCTCGCGCAGGTGTTTCCGGAGCGGGATGAGTGCCGTGCGCATCACGCGGTTCGCGACGATTTGGTGGTGGTGCGTTTTCAACAGGAAGAAGATAATCCGGGACGTGAGGATCAGGTTCCACTCCTACACCACAATCAGCTTCAATCCCTAAAATGACCACAATAGCCAAAGCGAAAACTCACCCGCTGAGCCCAATAGTTCAAATACCCCATCAAACTCACTACCTTCCCAAACGGCAACACAAGCAACGCATCCCACAACGCCGTCCCCGGAATCCTCTGCACCACATGCAGCACATACTCCTCGGGCCCCATATCATACGCCGCCAACACCTGGTTCCTTGGCGGCGGCGCGATCTGCTCAGACAGCCCGCCCTTCGCCTTCGCCTCTTCGTACTCCCGGAACGTCTCGATCTCCCCGTCGGCGAGCTCTAAAGCCTCCATGATCTTCTCGCCGGCCATGAGTGTCTCTGTGGTTTGCTTGTGAACTGAGGTGGCTTCTGCTCCGGCTGTGGTGGTGTTGGAGGGGTCGGCGTCGGGGGCGCCGCTGCCGATGGGGGCGTCTTCGCGGTTCAGGGTGTCGGCGATGCCGCCCTCGTAGAGCCGTTCCATCTCGCGTTCGCGTTCTTCTTCCAAGAAGAGCTAACCAGCGGGTGGGTGTCCATGAGTGCTTATTCTCGAAGGTACGCGCGAATAAGAAAACGCAAACGTACCGGCTCATCAAGCTTCTCCCACACCCTTATCGACTTATCATGACTCCCCGTGACCACAAACTTCCCAGCATGGCTCACAGCCAACGCCCACACCTCCCCATGATGCCCCTCCAACTTCTGTATCAACTCAAACTTATCTCCATCCCAATACTTCAACATCTTGTCCTTGCCGACCGTCCAGAAGTAGTGTGTCTGCTTGCCGGAGTCGTGCTGCATGTCGCGGGTGTCGTGTTGCTCGAAGGCGACTTGCATGACGGAGTCGTCGTGTGTGAAGAGAGACTTGTGGCAGTCGCCGAAGTCGAGGCCCCAGATTTTGACGTTCTTGTCGGAGGAGCAGGTTACTATGAGTTTGGAGTCGGGGGAGATGTCCATTGAGAGTACTGGGAGCTACCGAAGGAATAAGGGAGGTTAGAATGAGGTTTCATGTTGTGTGGCTGTATCTATGGAAATGTAGGGCTTACCTTGTGACCGTAGAGCGACAGGAAGAATTTGAGTGAGTCTTGGTAGAACACCTTGACGGTTGAGTCGAGGAGAGCCACCGCTAGCAGTTTGCCGTTCGGGCTGTAGCGCACCGACAACACGTCCTCCGTCATCTTCAACGTGCGCACATGAACCAACGAGAGTAGCCGCGCGCTATGAGGCTAAACAACAGTCCATTCATATCAGTATCTCTCTCAAAGACACAAGCACAAAAAACCCCACGCACATGATCCCCATCCCCCCTCCCCTCAAACTCCCAAAACTTCACATCCTTATCCGCACTCCCACTAACAAGCGCACCTCCATCCCCCCTCACATGCAACGACCACACCGTCGCCCCATGCGCCTTCACACTCTCCACCAACGCCGCCGACGCGATATCGTACACGAGTATCTCGCCCGTCTTCGTGCCGACGGCGACTTGGCGGTCGCCCGGGAGGAAGGTGCTGCAGATGGCGTAGCCGCATTCCATGGTGCGGATGCATGCGAGGGTCTTCATGTTCCATATCTTTAGGGATCCTATAACGTTCACAGTTAGCACTTAGTTTGGGATGTGGGTGGAGATAGTGAAGGAGGAACGTACCGTTCGCAGCACTCGCCAAAAGCATATCATCCGAGCTCAAACACAACGTCCTCACATCCGCCCGATGGCCCGGCAAATCCAGCGAAATCGTCCTCACAGCCTCCTCCCTCTCCCTCTCCTCCTTCTCCTTCCCTTCCTTCTCCCTCCCTGCCTTCCCCTTTCCCGGCGCAGGCACACTATACACCTCCAGCGCATTATTCGACAGAGCCAGGAGGATCGACACGCTGCCTTTGGCGACGGCCGACGCGCTCTCCTCGTCTGCGAAGTCGAAGGAGCGCACTTTGCCCGTGGCGCGCACGACGAGGTAGGGCGTGAAGAGGTCGGGGATGGTTATCTCCGTGTCTTTGTCGTCTTCTGCGGTGGCGGCATCGACCTCGACGCCTTTGGTCTTGGAGTGCTCCTTTTTCTCCTTGGCACGTTTCTTGCGGCGAGCTTGCTTTTTGCGGACTTCCTCTTCGGTGCGGATGCGGAAGAGTTCGACGGAGCGGTCGTGAGATTGGACGGCGAGGTAGGAGCGCGTGGGGTGGAAGGTTATTTGGGAGACGCGGTGTTTTGAGGAGAGGGGGAGGGTGGTTATGGGGTGGATCATTTTGGCGACCTTAGGGTAGAGTTATTTAGCGTGTAAACGCGCAAAAACACAGCTATCACTCACCTCCCCGTTTTCGGTCTCATGAAGGCCTGCAGCCAATGCTTCATGATCCAAACGCCATGCTTTCATCTCTCCTTCGCCTGCTCCCGTGAAAATGAGCTTCTGCTCGGGGTCCACGGCGAGTGACCATATCTCGGAACGGTGCGCGACGATGGTTTGCAGGCAATGTTGTGTGGATAGGTCCCATAGTTTCAGGAAGGTGTCTTTGGCTGATGTGAGAAGGAAGCCTGGGACAGTGCTGGTGGAGGTGGAAGGGACGGAGGAAGAGACGGCACTGATGAACTGTATGGCTGTGATTTGGTCTCGGTGACCTCGCAGGCTATTGTACTTTAGCTATCTGAGTCGTAGGACAAAGGAAAGCCTACACACCGGAACATGCCAGCTTCAGCCACCACATCCCACAAAATAATGTCCGTATCCTGCGACCCGGACGCCAACCTCGCTCCGGCTTCATCGAATGCGAGCGCAGAGATAGCTTTCTTGTGTCCATTGAAAGTAGCGATTACTGAGCCTGCAGATGCGCTCCAGAGCCGTATTGAGCCATCGGCATAGCCAACTGCAAAGGTATCCTTTTGTGGGGAGCGGGCGAGACAAGTGACCTCTGCGCGGTGACCAGATTCGTGCCACATAGCAAGCTAGGTTGTGTTAGTATGCGCATTCGTGTTCATGCGATTATGCGCACCATTTGCCCTTTCTTTACGTCCCATACCAGAATATCTTCGAGCGCAGGGACATAGGCCAATTTACCATCGTAGTAAGAGTTTGAGGATGCACTGGCCACGAGACCAAACGCCTACGCTACGTCAGTACGCGACATCCGCATATGTTACACTGACATACCTCTGTTGGGCCGTGTTTAAGGTAGCTCTGTACCATGGCGGGAGAGTGAGGTCAAGTGCGCTTCTTAGCCAATCAGAGACGCCTTTGGTCGAATTTTGAGGCGATCTGTATATTCCCACGGGTCATGTACTCTCTCCGCGTCCGTGCGATATCAGCCCCAGTGAAAACCCGATCTACCCAGACCAACTGAAATCGAATTTTTATTGTCTCCGCCAAATTTCGTAGATCTCAGTAGACTATACTGGTCATCCGTCTACTGCGCCCCACTGGTATCGAACAGATCATATTTTATATACTGACATCTACTGTATTCCCGGCTGCGATAATTACATGCATAATACTCATAATCTACTGTCATCGACCCGCCTCGCCACTTACAATGCTCTTCCTCCCGCGGGCTTGCTGTACTCATGAATGAATGAGTGGACAAGTGTAAGGCATGCGGAACACATTATTTCGCACTGGTACATTGTTTCTGTATCTTTTGGAGACGACGTTTCTGTTGAATAACACGGCACAGTGAGATATACGGATATGTGCGAACGATCCCAGGGAGATGTACCTCGATGCCTGCGGCACTGTCCCATTTCTTCACGAGTTGTAATCAGTGCAGCACCGTCTCGGAAAAGTTGATCAGCTAACCTTTTTGAACTGTGGGCCAGAATCTTTACCAGCCTTCCAGTATGTCTCAAAGTCGGTGTCCGTGCCGTTGGGGTTGTGCTTCAACCAATCTTGCTGGCACCAGGACCTGGGGATGCAAATCAGCGAGAAGCATATACCTGTAGTAATATCAACGGCTCTTACTTCGATGTAATGACTACGCCATTCGTCTTTGTCCCGCTGTTGGCCGAGGAACTCGCGCTGTCCCAGTAAGGAAGCCATGAGATCAGTCTGTGAGAAAGCGCATATGAGAAAGATCACGGACGTTGCGGCTGTGATCGCTTGCACCTGCAGGTCCGGGTCTTTGCAGGTCGGAGGTACAGCAGGCGGGATTGGTAGCCCGGGGATGGACAAACCGCCAGTGATAAGAGCGGCATTGGCCAGAGTGACCAACGAGGAGGAGGCGACCGGTTCGAGGGGAAGAGGTCGCAGGGGCAATGGGGATTGCAGAGCTGCTGTGCCCGAGTCAACAGCGGCCTGTGTACTTGAGTCTGAGACAGATAACTCACAGTTAGTACCAACTGGGGGTGGACCCACAGTTGCCGTCGAGCTGCCAGATGACAGTGATGTGCTCGGCACGGTCTCTTCACCTGAGCGAGGGACAGGGAGTGGACGAGGGATTGAGACAGGTGCGACTGCAGGTGATGTCGGTGAGTCAATGGGTGGCGAAGTGTTTGCGGCTGTAGGCGTTGTTGTATTCGAAAGAGTACTAGCGGCCATCGTTTCTGTTCCTGTCGTTGTAATCGGAGACACGGGAGCTTGCGCAATGGGCTGGACGAGCTCACCACAATTGAGTAATGTCAAATAATGCAGCATGTAAACTGCTTACCGATGGAAGACCAATGCTGGTAGCGGGAGCACCATGGCCTGCCGAGCATGATGCCTCCGGTAGCGCACTACCAGGTCCAGCCCCGCTGGTCGATGTCTCCTTACGAGTTGCAGGCGTTAGGTTGACACCGAACCTGTGCTGCTGTGAGTAGTTCAAATCCGATATTTACTTGGCGGTACTTACAGAGCTCTATTTGTCTTGGGGCGTTTAGGAGCAGGGGTAACTGGCTCTTCTGCACGTCGCTTGCCTTTCGTGTCGGTACTAGGGGTAAGCTGGTACGAACCAGTTAGCATTTATCAATATATAATGAAGCCGATATGACAGAGGACGCACCTCGATTGGCTTACTAGACGGAATTGGTTTACCAGCGGCTCGGAGTTCGGCCAGTTTTTTGTCCTTCAACAACGTCAGCTCGTTTGTCCTGTTCTTTGACCAAGATGGGTAGTGCTGAACAAGATAAGCTTGAAGTTTCCAGTCAGCATGACATAAGCGAAACTCTGGGAATCTTGGATAGACATTAGCAGCGATGAGGTTGAAGGCCGAGGAATTCCCGTCGGCCGCCCAGGTCTTGATTACACCTCCTCCAGGCTTGTGCGCACGGTTCAGGAGCTCGTTATAACAAAGTTCCAGGATATCGTTGAGCGACGAGCGTGTGTCAGAGGTTATCAGCACTCCGTCCGCGTCCTCAACGAAGTCTACGAGCTTGAGCTTGGAGCCGTCACTTAAAGGTTGGCCGCCAACAGCCTTGACGTACTCCCGCCATTGCTCTTCTGTCCAGAACCGTACGTTGTCGGGACGTTCGAGTGGCGGAAACTGTGGGCACACGCTGTCTGGCGTGGAATCCTTCAGTCCCATATTGTTGCTAGAATGTATATTAGTGATGTGATGTGAACTTGTTTTCATGAGCTACATACTTTTTTCCGTGCGCCTTGCCGGTTGCAGATGGGTCTCCAGACGGGCATTGTATACCCTCCACCCTTTGCTCGAGTCGCAACAATGCGTCAAGGATTCTAACCTGCATAGTGTTTCTGAAGCGCGTTAGATATATGCGTCATAATAGAGAACAACTTACTCAGCCTGTTTTAAAGCCTTCCACTCGTTATGGAGAGCGACGTGTGCCTGGTTCCCTATACTGAGCAAAGCCGTATGTGGTAATTCGCGCATATATTGAAGAGCTTGCAATGATATGCCTTGCTTCTGCATGCTCGGGCTTGGGCTGGGCGACACGGCCTGATAAACAATCGCATTGAGCTCATTAAAAAAAAAGGAAGCACACGTACATGTTGAGAGAACAGTAGGCTGGACTGTTCGTCTCCGAAGCTGTGCGATGAGATATCTGACGTCGCTGCAAATGATCGGAGAGACGACGCGCATAACGGATCGAGCGGTGTGCGCTCCGTCTCAGGGGAAGTCACGCTGGCTGAGCGCGAACCAAACA
>JAXQGN010000445.1:0-22583 GCA_037039805.1 Irpex sp. M6601 | reverse complement strand
AGGGAGAGTTTGAAAACTCGCCTTGTCTCAGAAGTCCCCACGTAAATAGCCTGGGATGTCTAGATTAAAGCTCCGCTCGACAGTATGACGGGGAGTCAATGACATACAATGAGGATATCGACGTTGGTGGTAAGCGCCGTACGGGACGCGATCGAGGAGAACTGGACGACTAAGCGCAGGTAAGCGCATAGAGGTGAGCAAGGATGGGCTAAGAAGGACATAATTTACCTGCGTATGCCACGTAGGGGAGGGTTTACCATCCTATCCCACTGCCGTCCATTGTGGTTTAAGTTGGTCTGGTCTGGTCTGGTTTCCCCACACTGCGAAAGCGTGGGAAGCGCTTCTCAACGCCACAACGCAAGATAAAACTAGCTCCCGTTCTGATTATTTTCCCGATGAAAATGTTTGCTTCCAGCAAGCTGAACTCGTGGAAGATATTGGCTATCAATCGGTGGTCTATTATTCTTTCCATGATACAGCGCTACTGAGATACATGCATGGCAGTGCCTGGCCCTAGCCCTTGGATCAAACCGACGTTCATGAGAAGATAACTTATGACAGGGCGCAACAGGTATCATCGTTTGTGAACCCCATGACCACCTTGTTATTGGCTACACCCGCAATCCAAATCTTATTTCGTACCCTAGCGCCTCCTCTTGTGGGGTATGACCACCCACGGATTGCGATAGCCCGTTTCCTGAGATGTCACCACTGATGTTTGAACCATTCATCTCGTTCTGTGATCGTGGTTCAAATCCCGGCGTCACTAGGCGCCCCTTCTTTTGGTTCGAAATCTCGCTCATCACCTTCATTATGCTCGGTGCTCCCTGCATTCGTTCCCTCTATTCGTTACCTCTAGTTCTTATTGCACGTGTTCCACGTTCAACGTTCACCCGTAAGCCGCACATCTACCTGCTAGTGCCATATGCATCTTCTCACAGATTATTTAGCACAAACGCGCTATTCACCTGCACTGGTTCTTGCTCTCAGAGCAAGCTTACCACACCGAATAGCGATACGCGTCTAAGCCGCAAGAATCACCTTATTTGGATGATTAGCTAATATTGGTCACGCGACTAAAACGTCACTAATGTTCAAGCCTGACTCGGAGCTACTTACCCCGGCACCGCTTGCTAGCAGTGGCTGCACAGTGCACACCAACTGTAGACTCAGTCCTCGTCGGGTACGTGAGTAATAGAGTATATCTTCCGTACACTGCCAAGTGTGTGCGATCGGACAATCCTTAGGGTTGTTAGGGACGGTTGTTCATGCTGGCTCCTAGGATGAACGCGCAACAAGAACATGAGTCGGTAGGCGTCGTCACGTTCTCGACACCACGCAGGAAAGTCTCTGGTCGGCACGCGTGATATTGAGCAGCATCGTTCTGTCAGTTGCGTGGCTCGTTAGTGTGAGTACTGTCTCATTGTACGTAGGACCTCCCACGATGACACATACATTGTCGGAACAAGTTGTGCTCGTAGTCGGCGGGCGTATTTCTGAATAGAGGTAGATAGATTGACAGCTTTGGTGTGAAACTTGCCGAAGCCAATGCCGGTTTTGTTCTCGTCTCTCCTCGCCAACGAGGCGTTCTCCCAGCCCTTTGTGGGAGGATATTCTCGAAGCTGTAGCAAAGTTTCAAGACAGCAAACGCTCCGTAGGTGCCTCGATTCAGGACTCGATCCTCGTCCAACTTGAGGACAGTGCCGCAAAGGGAATGGAATTTCAACACATATTGTTTCAGTTGAGTTTTGTGTTATGAATTAATATGCTCTTCGTCCCACTGCAGAAAAGCTCCAGCTACTCAAGGCGTCTTCTGACGCTTCCGATACAGCCACAGTCGACTCCTCCGAAGGTACGTCACCCGTATTCGTATACAAAGCTAACCTCATTGAAGCTGACTTCCCTAGGTACTGATTGTTGGAAGGCGGCCACATGGCCATGCCAGTCATCCTCGGCCCAGAATGCTCTGGCAGACATGCTCGAGAAGAAGACATACGAGCCTGTAACTTGGCATACGATGCTGAAGGGAAGTCGATGGCACCTGCTGACTGGATGAAGAAGTTACAGGGTGCTGATGTCCTCGTGAAATGGTTTGGAAGGGCAGCAGCGCCGGACACAAAGAAAGACGGCTATTAAGCTGACATTGATGAAGTTCGCCTTGTCAAGACCGCTAGATCGATACTTACCGGTCCTTGCAAGCAAGCACGGGATGACACCACCCAGGAGCGACGGAATCTTTCGTGCAGAAACAGAAGGGACCACGTAACAACTGCTAATGACTGAAAGTATGAACTTTTGCCATTCCTGAGGTACCCGTAGCCCTTCAGAGCAGATGGTCTTGCAGATATATGAAGCAATGTCAGCCACCGAATGAAATAGATCGCTTTGCCATGTACTTTACTACTTCACTATATCGCACCGCCTTTGATTGCTTTACTTAGCTGAATGACGCACTTCATGTCTTTGTCTTCACTCTGTTTAAGTTGTTTAAGTTGTCAATACAAACTTCAATCTTCGTAAACGAACTTTGCTATCGCCCGGGCCCATTGTGTTCGAGTTGTGGAGCAAGATCTTCAGTCGCCGCCGCCGGCCCTTTCGAGTGTCGTTCTCTGCCTTGGCTCGGGCGCGTATCCTGGAAACCAGTCCGAGCTCGCAAGTCCTTCCACCCGGCGTCGATATTCAGTCTACTTACACCATACGGCGCGCCGTCTTCTCAATAATATTGACGGTAGCTCACGGATAGTAAATGCACTCCCCCGCAGAATTCGTTAGGCGATTACACGATGCTATGGCTACTGTCCAGTAATCAAACAACAGCGAATCACACAGCAGTCCAGTAGTGAAACAACAGCAAACAGCAAACTACACAGAACATCCACCGTGCCACAGTAGGCTCCCCAAGGCAGAGTAGACATGTTCAGCTCACTAGTATATCCTTGTCACGCGCTTCCATGCGGGTCAATGGTCTAGAGGTATGATTCCTGCTTTGGGCTTTGTCCGCGCTTGCAGGAGGTCCCGAGTTCAATCCTCGGTTGGCCCCTTTTTATTTATCATCTCGCAACATACTTTCAACACTTTGACATTCTGCTTTGCATAACACTATAAAATTACATCACATAAATCCTCTTTACCTAGATACAAGTTTTGAACTTGAATCGTGCTTACAAATTTTATAAATCCCGGCTTATTATTCCGATTTGTTCTTCTGGGCGCGCCGTTCGCCGGATGCCCGCTCAGCAGCGTTCACACACCATTATGATACACACCTGGGATAGTTTCTGGTATCATCCGTGTGGTCATTGCAGCTACAACGTTCACCCATACTCTTGCAATCTCTAACGAGAGCCAGCGATGCCGTGTTGACATGAGGTGCGCACTGATGACTGTTGTGCATGTTGATCTAGACTCTGACGTGTTCGTGAGATGATGTAGAACGTTTTCCTTCTCCGTACAGTATCTCAGCCGACAACATACGGGCACCGTATAGCAATAGTGTTGTGTATTATCTCGACTCGCGGCGTGGTAAAGTGCCAATCAAGTTCAGATATGGGCATTGTTGGGGATATCCGCAGCATACGATCCTGGAGCCTGGCCTGAAACGTCGGTCTTCCGCTAAAACGACACCGTACCGCTCTCAAGTACGTATGATGACCATAAGTAACAGATGGTGAGTATTCATTCTTATAGCGTGCAGTTCACAGGGACCAATTCCTCAACTAGGTGGCATCCCTCCTCCTCGTTTCAAGCCTCGGCGGGCAAACATTGCACGCACACATCATATCAACATGTGCGTGAACAGTCACAACAGAAACATGTCGCGCGCGTCGATGGAACTTTGGGCAATAGGCTGCTCACACCTGCCGTTACCACCGCCGATTGGCCTACTGAATAGGCAACTGAAGTAACTCACCGGATCACTGGATGCGCTCTCGTTGCGGATCCTCATTGCATTTATCAAAAATCCTCAATGCCAAGTGTCAGTATTCAATGGTGTTTGGGCTCTTATCCGATTCATTGACATGCACCGCATGCATTCCAGTGACGTGCATCCTCCCTTCACTCTATTCTGGATCGGCTCTCGCCATCAGCTTATAGCCTTCAAAGCTTCATGCAGAGTCCCCTCCTCCCGTCGTTTTGTCCCCAACCATGCCTCCCCGAAGACCTCCCCAACAACCGCCGCCTCGTAATGGCCCCGCCGCCACCGCGTCTGGCAGCATCAACCCCCAAGGTATGCCTCTGCTTTCTGAATGTATATCCTTGTCACCCACGCGATGGGTTGCCTCAGGGATACCCGCACTGCAGTACAGTGTACTCTCAGGCGGCGAAGGGGCCGCTCTGGCCGCTCGCTCGCTCGACGCCAACATGCGCTCTGTTGCAACAGCTGCACTCGCAGCAGACCCAAGCACCCATACGGGTAGCGGGGTGCCCAGTAGGGCCTCTACTGGCAAGTACGCTCGTCTCACCACTTCCGCTGCAGATGGGGTTCGACAACTAGCGGGTCCTGCCGTCCCGCCTCCACCTCAGCAGGAAGCCCTACCGCCCGCCGCGCCCGCCCTGGACCTTCCACCTGAAGACGCTGAAGATCTGAGACCGTGGCAGGATGGCCTCCCTCAGGCTTCGACATCTGCACGGGAGATCCCTGACATCTTTGCTGGGGGAAGAACCACAAAGTTGCAGCGGCAGCTCGAGCAGATGCGCACAGCTGACCCTGAACGCTTGAACGCTCTCATCAAAGAGGTATCGGAGGCGTGCGAGCGCATTCTCGATCGACAGAACTTCTTTACGGAGAAGAAGCATGGTGATACGCTCAGGGCTTGGGAAACAATCATCCTCGCAAGGCGTCCCGACCTCAAACGGGATGAAGTATGGAAGTCTCAAGTCGTTAACGATTATGCCCGTTACTTTCTGAGGATGCGAGTAAGTGCATTCGTTCCATGACTCTGCCTACGTTGAGACACTAATTGCCCTAACGTACAGGCAACGGTAACCAATGGCATAAGCGGGGGGGCTATCAAAGCCGTGACACTCCAGAATTGGCTGGCATCTCTAATCTTTTGTATCGGTCAATACGCCCACCTGCCCGACACAAATAAGACCAAGGACGGATGGCGTCTTCTCGTCGAGAACGGACTGTACAAACGACTGAAGGAAGAGGTCAGCCAGAGTAAGATCGCCTGACCTGCTGACTCGCCGTTCCTGCGTTTGCTAATAATGGCCTATCAGTTATCGAAGATTTGAAACTTGAACGCCACCAACCGGATAAGGAGTTCTGGGGTCCCGCTCACGTCCTCTTGATGATTCAGGAGGCGTTACGACGTTCAGAAACCGGCACCGGCGAGGAACGTCTGGTGGCCCTCATGCAGTGCGGCTATCTTACCTTGCTACTGCATCTACTATGCCGCCCTGGGTCCATCAGCCCCTCGTGCAAGAGGTATCTGGAACAAGGCTTGGTACGATCATTCCTCGCTCTGTTTATCGAGCCAGACTCCAGCACTGATTATAACTCTACATGTCACAGTTTGCCGTGGCCGGAGACCTAGAGTTTCACTTCAAGTCTGACATTAACCATGTAGACATGGACATCCGTCTCAAGAATTTCAAGGTGCGTACATGACTGGAGTGTCTCAATTTTAACGAAGAGTGCAAAGCTTAACGGCCGTATTTCCTTCAGGGATATAATGAAAACACCGGGAGGACGCAAATGCACAGGTTGACGCCTGTAACCAAGGTTCACAACCTGCCACTTGAACCGCACTCTTACTGGTTGCTGCTCTTTCAAGCACGAGGGTGGTTCGGTCTAGTGCGTTATGCAGGTCTCGGAATTGTATACATGAATGCTCACTACCTTCACATAGACCGATGAGGAGTTCGACAATTACAGTCACGCGTACCTAAAAGTCCTTCCAGAATTCGAACAAATGCCTCTGTAAGTCTGAACCCTCGAATATCCTGCTGTTCCGGTCCTGAATACTTGCTATTCCACCAAGGATCGTGACGATTACAGCCGGTGGTCATGGTCTTACCGACAAGGCAGCAATCGCCACCACCGTCTCTGGATGGTTCAAGGACCTTGCCGTAGCCGCAGGACTCCCTGCAGGCACTCCTATGGCATTACGCCGAGGAGGCGCGGAAATGGCATGTACCCGAAGTCTTTCACTTCGCTCGGCAGCCGCTGATTGGACATGTGTATAGCTCGCACTTCTCATGGGGAAGCAGTGGGCTCAGAGCCCGCTTAATCATAACAATGGATCGACCCGTACGATAGACACCTACTACACCCGAGGAACCTTCTCCATGCCTACGTCGAAGCTCATACTTGGGGAAGTCAAGGGACTAAACGACGGCGAAGTCACGCAGGTATGTTACTCTAGCATCCCTCAATCGTCTATGAGCTCACATCACAACGAATAGGCTGCCCTGCGTATGCACGAGCTTACGTCTTGCGCCGTCAACACTATGATGGGGCGCCGAGCAAAAGCCTTAGCACCGCCTGCCCAGCCTGCCCCTTCGGCCAATGTTCAGCCCAAAACTCGGGGCCCGCAGTCCAGATTGAGCGCGGAGGGTGTCGCTGCGGTCAAAGTTAGTTCGATCGCTCACGCATACACACCCCTTCCGTTCTGAATCACACCTTTATAGAACAACCCAGATTTAGAGAAGCTTGACGAGAAGATCGTTGATGCTTGGGATACGCTTCACTCCTACATTCGTCCCGATGACACCGCCACCCTTGCCTATCGACGTAATCCAGTTACCTTGAAAGCGATCGCGAAGTCAGCCAAGCTCAGGGCGACCATTCCGAGAATCAAGGTTTGTTCATGATATGCACAATTCTCATTTCTGTTGAACCCTTAATTAAAATTTCTTCTCGCGCCTTCTAGTTCACAGACCAGATCCTATGGATACGAAACCTAGGAGATCAACGTACGAAGTTGAAGAGAGCCCTCACCAGAACTCAGCAGCGTAAGGAGCAAAATGCGAAAACGAAGGCCGCTCACGATCCTCGACGTGAAGATAATCTGGCCGCAAACAGAACAGATGGACTGAGCGATCTTCGCGGGCTCAACAAAAAGGTTATCTTGGATGTTATCGGTACATCTTCAACCGATAAGCGTGGAATCCAACCCACCGCCTCAGGTATGTGACCTATGTGTTCCATCCGCACCCTGCTTACACTCCGTGTCGGAAAACTTCAGGCTCTCGCATTCCAATATCTGAAGACCTCAGTCATGGATCCGACGCCGACCTGTCAGGCGAAGTTGACACGCCAGACGCGCAGACCGCTGACTTCATCATCCCTCTTCTTGAGGAATGGACCCCGGAACGTGTTCAGCGTATGGAGGCACAGATAGCCGAGAGAATGGAGCGGTCTAACCTCGTCATGGTCGACGAGGAGCTTGGTATCGTGGCGATGGACGAAACTCACGAAGAAGAAGTAGCGCAAGACATGACCGGCTTCATCAACGTCTTGGAGCGCGAGATGAGTGAGAAGCTGGGCGTCACATTTGAGCCTACTAGCAACAACTTTCACTCGGTCAGGAATGCGCACGAGGCGAAGCCGAAGGGGAAAGGGAAGGGGAGAGGCAAGGGGAAGGGGAAGGGGAAGGGGAAGGGGAAGGAGAAGGAGACGGAGGCACCGGTGGAAGATGAAGTCTGGTTCTCGGAACAGCCGGACGACGTGCCCAACTATGCAGATGACTTCATGGATGATTCTGCTGAGCCTACCGTTATCGATCTTCCCCTGGAAGATGTTCGTAGGCGTTATCGACAAGCTCTCATTCTTCCTTACTTGCGCGCAAAGGAGCTACGGGCATCAAAGGTGCGCATCCTTTTCTATGCTCCCTTTAACGTGACTGACGCCCTTCAGCAGGCTGAAGACGGAAGCTACCTCTGCCCCAAATGTGTACCTTTTACCCATGACGAAGCGGCGGTTACAAAGCGGTGGCCGACTATGAGCAGCTTGCAGAAACATTTGTATGTCGAATTCACTTTCTCTTTCTCCTTCGTAATTATGTCTTTTTACAGAAAGGGTCACACGGAATGGTGGGATCTGGAGCTGGAGATGGTGACGGCGGACCCTGAAGTTTTCCAGTGCCCTGGCTGCGGAGAACAGTATGTTGTATATTCTCTTTCTATTGCCAGTTCTCACGTATCGTTTTCAGGAAATCAACGGTGCTTTCCGTTCGTAAGCACATGACAAGCAAACACTGTCCATCTAAGGAGAAATATATCGCCATGCGTGACGAGCACCGGACTCACCGACCTCAGGACAAGGGTACCTGTACAGACCGCAGAGATAAACGCGCCAAGAACATGAAGGCTCATTGCGAGGAAGAAGACGAGGAAGAGGCGGAAGAGCAGTCAGACCAGGAATTAGTCCGCCGTGTTACGCGCGCCAAGGGTATGAAGGTTGTGCTTTCTGACAGCGAGGAGGAAGATGAGCAGCAAGCGGAAGAGCAGTCAGAGCGCGGACGTGCGGAGGGGCCGACACTCACGGAAACGCTCCCCGCAGCGCACCCGTCCACCTCCTCACAGGCTCTGGGTGCCGCGTCGTCGTCTAGTGCTGTGATCGACGATCTTGGCACAGCGGGCATTCCTCAGACGTTCATACACACGCCTCAGACCCACGACATGGAATCTGTAAGTCACACCTCCTTCTCTCTTAGTACCTTGATTGACGGTGTTCTTTCCTAGGAGACATCTGCTGTAGCTCGCGTCCCCACCTCTTCCAGCGATACTCCAGTGACGATGGTTGAGGACGGTAAGTGTCCCTTGTTCGTGCAGAAGTGGTCGAGCTCCCGCTGAATGTTTGTCGAATTAGACGACGTCATGTTGTCTGCTATAAGCGGTCTGCTCAACGACATCACTCTTTGGGACGAGGATGAAGTCATCGGAAGAGGAGTACAGGTGCGCCCCAGGCTCGTTACAATTCACGGTCTTAACTCCAATTGAACTTCTTTAGGCAGGCGACGTTGGCATGCAGGAATATCATGATCAAAAGGCAACGTTTGCAGAGGTGGTTAGAAGGCTCCTCAGTGATTTTCCCGGCACATCGTAACGATAATTTACGCTTCTCGGACTAGTACTAGCACTATAAATATACTTACACGTCAATGTCGACTCATAAATCATTTTTGTCCTTTGCTGCAATGCCTGCTCATAGATAGCATATTGAAACACACCACGTACGAGAATATTGCAAAGCTACTCATTTTGAAACATACACTTGATACAGGAAGTTATCTCGACTGTCTAAGAATTATTGTACAGTGGGACTCGAGACGTGCTATTCGGCGAGTGTACAGTTCATCACATTCAGCAAGGCTTATACTGGTCAGTTGGCTCCGTAGTTGCTAGGTTCTTCCATAGACATATCGTGAGACGCGCCGTAGGCTCTATTCTGGTAATTGACTTGAGGGACTTGCATGTTGCTGTTGAAGTCGGTATTATAGTTGAAGGGGGCATAGGGGGGCATAAAACCAGCCTGCATAGGGTTCATTTGGACAGAATATTGATTGAAGCTGCCTGAGCCAGACGGGAGATACGGCGGGCGCATGGTGTTGAGAAAGCCATAGTCATAAGGATTACCCATTTGCTGGGGGTTGCCGTAGAGAAAATGTGCTGGGGGAGGCGGCATATTGTACATGCCTTCCAAGTGTTGCCCAGGCTGTCCAGCGCAAGTATCAGATCGAAACCCAGAGCCAGAGCTAGCAATCAACGGAGCCGTCACGTCCCCAGAGTTCGAGAAGCCGGGGGTAATACCGGGAGGCACCAAATCTAAACATGCGTGAGTCATGAAGCCAGACAGCAAACCAGGTGATGAGTTACTTCTAATCGAAGGAGTCTCCGCTTGGATAGTATCGCTTGCTACAGCAGCGCACCCGGAGGTTTTGCCCAACAGCGCTAATTGAAGTCTATAGGTATATCTGATGTTTTCCCTGCTTGTATGCGCTCACCTTTCATGTCCTCAGGAATGTCCAGAGCGAGATCGATGTCCAGTCTATGTCCAGCCACGTCCGAGCGCGCTTTCCTGGAGGCAGAGATGTGCCTCAAGAATTGAAAGAACGCGGGGATCAACAGGTCGGGAGGAACGGTCCTCATGGCTGGCCAACCCACTGGCATCAGACCTGCCACCGCCATTCACGCTGAAGGACACACCTTTAGCGTTCTGACGCTGCCTCTCAAGAACACTGGCGGGCTCTGATGACAGCTGAATGTGAGTTGCATCCATGTCTACGGCAACACTACGCACCGACAGTGATGTCAACGCTGCCGTCGCTACTGATTTTTCTCTTCTTCGACGCTCCAGGGGGTAGCTCCAAGTCCACGGTCGTCGCAGATTGTTTCTTGCAATTCTCGCACAGCGGCATGGTAGTCCACGATGTCAACGACCGAAATGTCTGATGAGATGTGGGCGCAAAGTCTGTGAACGTCAAGGTCAAGAGAAAGTATCGAGCGCTCTACAGTGTCTACCTTATATCCAGGTGTGCTGCCAGTGAGCGCTAGCCGCCAAGCCTACTTATAACTCTGACGGTCTTAGCCCCTTGTACTTAAGTATATGACGATCTTCAGAGCCACAACCGCATTTAAAGCAACCCAAAGCAAGTATCTTACCCCTAGACCATTGGCCCACTGATTGTTCCTCACAATACGTTCTACACACATTGTAGCACTCATGAGTAACGTTTCCCGTGCTATTTAGACTGCTCTCCTATCCCAGCACGCCGTCTGATTTGCACATCCGACTCAACGACGTCAGACAATTTTACATCCATTTTTCCTAACTACTATTGGTCTACCATTGCATCAATGACAAGCACGCGCATATATGAATGCTGGGTGGACTGACGGCCGGATTATCGGGCCCATAGAAGCCAGAATATAGTAAATAGACTTGAATTCACGCAGCCCATGCCATGCTTCCGAATAGCCTAACTATCACACTGGATTTTCCAACCGGGCCCGTCAAGCGAACTTGCCGTAAAACTCGTATCGAGAGCAGCGGCTCAAGTCAAGACGCTACGAAGAACTTGCTGGTCAATTGTGTCCAAGATCTTTGATGCCTACTGCTCGTTAAACACATACGGAATGAACTAGAGAAAGATATACTAGTGTTAACTGTGTGCTATACAAATGTACACGAACTGATAGGCTACTATAGGCGTAGAACATTAATGATAGCTGTAGGGCGCAACGATTCGAAGTTGGCGATATCATTGAGCAGAACTAACGGTAATTGAGATCTAGAACCATTTCCATGACACTTTGTTAACAAACAAGTAACAAGAAGATGTACCTATTGTTCACGTTGGAATGTCTTACGGAAATATCTTGGCCTCTGGCATGCCATGCTCAGCATAGACCATTGTAACAGTGCTAGCAAACTGGGTCTACGGACACAAATATGATGTTCGTGGTAACCTCGTCGCAGTACGTCCTTTGCTTCTCCTGGGCACTCCACTGGACCGCCAAGGGTCCTACCATAGTTCACCGAAGTCGATCGTATTTCCCCAGAACTGTCGGCGTTCGCGCCGGAAAGATTCCTAGAAATCAATCATCCTTGTTAAAGTTATAGTAGGCGCTACTACGGAACACTCAACAATCCATATGCTACGTGTGAAGCAAGTGCCTCCATCTACCAACAACGCAAAAAGAAACTGCAAAAGAATGCTGAGCGTAAGCCTGTAAAAACGTGACCAGCGGTGTGCGGGAACTTGCTGCAAGAAGTTAGACTCGGACTGGAGACGGTCAGTCACAACTCGAACGTTCCAACCGATCGTTAAGCCATACGTAAAAGATCTTCCACCAGGTGCTGATAATCCGAGCAAAGATGAAGGATGGGAACAGCCAGATGGAGATGGTTCGGGAATCTGCCCTAGACGGCTGCCCCATCACAAAGGAGAGCAGATGGAACTTGTCTTGCTGGGCCGCCAGTGCCGCGGCGTTGACACGGTCTGCACTTGGACCCTATACGGAAAAGAGCATATGTACATTATCCTGTCAAGGAGGACCCTGTTTGAAAAATATGTTATATCGATAATTGTACTTGTATTGAACGAGGCTCATCCGGAATGTTGCATTACGTACCGTAGGTATTTGAATGGCCCACGAGTATCCCACACACCGCAGGGTTTAACCTACTTAACAAGTGGAATTCGAATAGCCAAAGCAAGTTGTATAGGGGCCTCGGAGGATATCCGGCTGACCACCCGTAGCTGCGAAAGTGCCCTGCCACTACCTGTAAGTTCACACTTCGCTGACCAAAACACAATCTACCGCAGATAAGGTGTACGCATGTCATCTGACACTCGTACGAGATCAAGGCTCTTATTATCGGATATTCAACTCCGAGAGCTCGTACGAGCAAAGTATCATCTTGCTGAAAGATAACCAGAAATGAAACCGGCGGATTACACTTCCCAGCTGGGTTCGGAAGAACTCACACTGTAACCGTGCGTATAGTGCAGTGCAATAGACGGACAAACGAATGTCGGCGCCCCGTTCACGTTGGACATCCTTCTACGACTGCGCCAGGGAGTTCCAGCTGCAGCACCGAAGTTTCGAACTTCCCACGTGGATAAAAGTACCGCAGCTTGTATCAGTCTTCTTCTTGGCCTGTTTGATTGCGGGACGATTCGTGAGCTGCGCCTGATGATCGATTCCCCTGTGATCACAAAGAGATAAACACTGTCAGTGCGGTATACCAGCGGGAATGAACGCGATTGTCGTGTGGCCACGAGCAGCAAGTTCATATTGTGTGGCAGCCTTACGTTCACGAGCAGTTACGTACACAGTATATCTCCGCCAGCACCTTCTGACCTTCGTTCCATTGAGCGGATCATGAATCTAGGAGGGCGGAGGTGCGTGGACAGTTGCGAGAGGGGGGATTGGGGGAAGTGAGCGACGGTGGAAGTGCGCAACTTGCAAATAGACATTCGGCGGTTGGCGATTTTCATCTGCAGTCTTCGCACACACAACGATGACCCGATGAAGTCAATTCTGCAATGGAAATTTTGAACGTCGGGAGGTGAGACGATCAGAACCATGGTCAGAATGGTAAGTGTACGTACGCATAATCTCAGAATAGACCCAACTTGAACTCTTGGTATTGAGTGAAAGGCTCCCTCTGTGTGGGTGTCAAGTTCGTCTACGTAAGTGGGTTGTACGTGTACATGAGTCAATAGGCAAGACTCACGTTACTGGAATCGAAACCTTCATTGATTTAGTCGAGTCACGGTAGGTGCTACGATCCCTCAGTAACACTCAGCCTCAAGATAGCGAGGAGTGAAGTTCAGGCACACGGCCCACCTCTGAATCTTGAGTGTGTCTCCAGCCCGGCCCTGATCGACGTGTCGGCAAAAGCTCTTGTAAGTCTTGAAGCTGTTCAGAGCGGCCTGCCAACTTCCGCTCGCCTTGCCGAGGATATCGCCGAGCCAGATACGAACTTGACCGAAGGGGTAACCTAGTGAGAATTGCGCATCGACGACGAGGTGGTGATTCCAATCTAAGCGGTTCAGAAAGATCCAGTACCGTCCAGCCACTAGAACATCCAGTCTCGAAAGGGAGGAGGAAAATGCTTTCCGGTCGTAGGCGGACATGAGAGCCCTCTCCTCCTCCCTTCGACCCCGGATGCGTCATCTTAAGGCTTGCGGCCTATATAGCTTCCGCCACGATGTGCTTCAGTTGTTTGTTTGCAATCCCGAGAGAAATGAAAACAGACGTCACTGACGTGCCAACTAACGCGAACCATGCATCGTGACTACGCAACTGGCGCGCTCAGGATGCCTTGCATCATATTCTGGGTTATGGACTCCAGAGTCCAGGCAAAAGCTAAAAGCCTGGATGGGATGTGCGTGGTAATGCAGATACAGTTTAGGAAACGTAGATCACTCACTTGTGTGATCGGCGAGAACATATCGATACATCTTGAACTCGTGTGTGACGATTTTCGAAGGGCTCGACTCGAACATAATGTAACTCTGTTGCTAAATGTCGAGAAGGTTGAACTCCGGTGACGATATCGATGGCTCGCACGCGGAATGAGAGGAGAAGCGTGCTTGCTGGCATCTGATCACAACGATGAGTGCAGGCTTCGGGGAGTGTATCACGTTTGCACACGTACGTATGTCATCTTTATCCACGCTCATCGAGCGAAGATCGCGCTGACCGCTCTCTCATATCCCACACTGCTATAACGAGAGGAGTAGCGGCTGCGCAGGGTGTGCTCTAAGACAGGAGAAGTGTCGAGACCTGTTCCGGGGCTGGGAGTCTTCACGTCGTGATCGTATTGTATCGCGAGTTGTCCATGAGAGGGATTCGAAGGCACTAGCATGGTGTGGCAGCAGGTTTCTGGATGGGCGCGGCAGATAACGATGTGTGACTTGATACCTATCACTGTGAAGCTTCCATCCGCCGAGGGGCTTGATGGCATGGACAGTGTCGAATATCGTAGAGTGTCAAGGAATAACTGTCGTGGGTAGGTCGAAAGAGGTATTCTAAACGTGTTCAAGAGATGTTGCGATAATGCTAGTCGGCATGAGCGCCTCAGCTTTGCAAGACAGCAGCATATGATCTCAACGTCCATAACGCGGTCTCAGAGCGGCCCACTAAACAGAAGAAAGTGCCCGATGTCAGCGAGGCCCGTGGTATGACTGATAAACAGCACTAACCAGCCCTAAATTAAATCATGCAGTGCAGACTCCCATAGCCCGAGTAACGACATCTGACTGAGCGATTATTAAACGTCCAATCCCTGTCGGAGGATTCGTGTGATTCCTGGGAAGGTGATTACTTGAGGACGATAATTCGGAAAGTGTAGTGAGCTTGTAGAACGAGGTCTAGAAACAGTTCCAGACTACGACAGGATGGTGACGAAGGATCGTCCTTGGCTGTATTTCGCTGTGCTTCCTGCAGTTAGAGGGCTTCTACGTCCAGGCCTTGCCTGCTATCACTGTCGGTCAGTATGCGAAGTCGCGGACGGCTCATCTCGAACAGGCTCACCAGTGAAGCAGGGTCAGCATACACGAAGCCCTCCTGTCTTCCTTGGCTTCCTGCGTGGCATTTACACAACGGCCAACCTAGACCGTGGACTAACTGGCCCGTGTGGTTTGACGACGACGGTCACCCGCCGGCCACGTTCTGATAACGCAGGTCACCCGCTTCTTTCATCGTCTCAATTGAGGTCGAGGCAATGCGAGGGAGCTATAGAGACTGTTCCGTGCGATGAGTATGCGTATACACAATCATACTGGGATGAGCGTACCTGCATCTCAGGGTCCAAATACTTCCAGGTCCAGCCCGAGCGTGCGGCTGTAGGTGATGGTTGAGGGCGTCGAGGTAACGAGTAGCGGCCAGTGAGCAGTCTGTAGGACCGAGACAAGGAAGAGGCGAGACATGACAAGACAGGCTTTTCGAAAGGAGGCTCCAAGACGGCTTGATATACTCTTTGCTCATGCCCCATCTTTGTCAAGTTTATCCTAGAACTTGAAGTGATGACACGGTCGAGCTGCGTATGACGTCTGATTCCCCTGGCTGTGGGAGAGTGAAAGGTGATTCAACTCTAGCTGGCTTCACCGCCTGGCCTGGGCTCGATAGGGTTAAGGACGTGAAGTTGACGGATGACGATGATTGACCTCGACAGGAAGGGCTAGGCTTGGAGATTCGATACTTTTGGCTACGCACGGGAGGCGTGATTCCTTGAGGGGGCGCGTTAATGACTGTATTAAGCTTTCGGGAAGCAAACTTACTATCGAAACGATGATACTCCGACTGCAGGACTCGAATCACATTCTAATTCGGTCTATAGACATGTAGGATTTGTCGAGCATTGCATACCCACCCTGTGACGACACGTATACGTAGTACGCCATGGTAAATGGCCATTGTACGATCCTAGCAAGAATACGACATCAGCATGACTTCAATCAAGTATTTAGCATAGTCCCCTGACCTGATGATGGTGCATACCAATAGCTCAATCCCGTTTTACCTATAACCTCCGAGCACCCTTGTTGGCACCGTGGGGTCGTGATATCATCTTGCTCGCCACGAGCATCTCGTGACCAACGGCTTCGACATACATGCTCATACGTGACAAGTTTGAAGTCTGCACCCGACGTCCCTAGATATACACTTAGTATCCCCAGATTCTTCACCCCGAAACGCCGCACGGCCACTGGTACACATATCATGTTTCGGTGAGTCTCTTGGGTCGGTCGTGCCGAGCAAACCGCGGGCATGAGTAAAGGAGGACAATGTCCTGCTATACTGGCCACGTTCATTGAGGCGGTGAGAACCAACGCCGGAGTCAGGACATATGCGAACTCCGGAGAAGCCATGGAAGCCTCGCAGTGCATTTGTTGTAGTTTGACATGAGTGGCACGGGATCAGCGTGTGTTCTGCTTGTATGTCAGGAGAACATGAAGGGCAGTATGATAAATAGAACTTAGAAGTTAGCTTTAGAATGCGAAGAAGGATCTAAGAATACTTGCGGGCAAGGATGGAGATGGCGAAGTATGAATAAGTGAGGGCGATGGCGATTGGAGGATAGAGAACACCACCCGTGAGAACGTACGCTGGTTGCCTTAGGAGCACAGTCACTGTTTGGTTTGACGCGAAGGACAACGAATAAGACCACGCTCACTTCATGCAAGAGCAAACATCTTTGATTGATTGAACTATTACTTGATGGCACTAAGAAGGGAACGACCTTGTTGTTCCGCTTCAGGAGAGTATTGTACAACTTGGACTAGTATATGTACTGCTATAAAGTATGCCTTGTACGAGGGAGATAGTCCGAGCGGAAGAGCAAAATGTTGATAGAGTACAAATGAACATGGTGCAGAAGAAAAAAGCGAGGATTGCCATAACCACAGTGCGCTGCATCGCAGTTGTACGACGAATAGGAACAAGAGTCCACAAAGAGATCAGATTCGCCGACTCCAATCATAGCCTGGACCAGTCGAAGCGATTGGTACCACTCTGGAGTGAAGGATAGGATGTAGAGAAGAGGGCGTTGATAACAAAGGGGTAATGGAAGGCCAATGTGGGAGGTTGTAGGTCGATGTGATCTGGTCGCAGATGCAAGGCATAGGGGTGAACACTCCCGCTAAGCACTTCATTCGGCGGTTAGAGCTTTCCCATGACCTTCTCCTAAGTAGCCCCCTCCTAACTTAAGATCCCCTGATGGCGCCGCCAAGGAGATGCGATCGTACACCTAAATTGCGTCCGTGATATTCTTGGACGAGGGGATAGTCGATGGCGTAGCCGCCCAGTAGAGTGCGATAAGCTGCTCCTCGTATTGCGGGATGCGACTTGGCTGTATGCGGGTGACGCAAAGGTTAGGGTGTTGCACCGAAATGTATGCGCTCGAAGAAGACGCGTCGTCGTAATAGGACACAGTTATGTCACGATTTGACGAGGGCTGCGGAGAGGAAGAGTGTGAACTCCACGTTGAATGGTGCCGAAGACTGGAGGTCGTACCTTTGAGATGACGGAAGATAGTCCGACATGTGGGTAGACTTCCCATGCGCCGAATGACGCGAGGATGCGTTGTTGGGATAAGGCGGGAGTGGTGGTGGTGGAGACGTGTAACGGGGCTCTGGGGGTGGAGCCTGGCGTGATGAGCGCTTTGGTTTATCCGTCACTGGAGAGCTTGACGGCGTCGAGGTGCTCATGCCAAACTCATTCCCATCTATCCAAAGAGTTCGCGGCTGGGTGTTCATGTTGGGACTGGCAGAGTTAAGTTTGTCGAGCAGCGGTGAACCGATGAGGCGGGGTGGAATTGGGGGCTCCTCCTGGCGCGACGGCAGCTGAAGGCGGGTGTTGCGGGCTGAGATGCGTCGGGGCATGGGCGACGGCCTTGCGTAAACTTGGGAGGAGGACATTGTCCGAGAGCGGCGACGAGAGAGGTGAGGTGAGGTGAGGAGGAGGAGGTCGGTGGCAGGTGTTTATATGAGAACGGGGCTCTGTTCTGCGATGTGTTCCCCTGTGCTTCCTCCAAATCACTCCGCATAAAGAGGGCCCCAATCACGTAGACGCCAATACCCTTTTGGGAATAGAAGCCTATCTCGAGATTCCTCTTAGATCGTCCCGTCCGATTGGATCTCCCCATTTTCCCTGCCACGCCCACTCGGCGCCAGTTCCCAGCCTGCGCCGTCCCAGCTGCGAGCGTGACAGGCCCAGCAAATCTTCAACGCCTTCTTCTCGTTTCCCAAGCTCTTCTTTCCTGTCACGCACGCAGCTCTGTCTAAAGGCTGATCTTCTCTCGGCCTCTCTCGGTAACACTGCCCATCCTCAGCGTTATCGACTTTCGGAAACCCGATAGCTGTCCACACCTGCACAGTCGGTCACGGTCGGCAACGGGTCCTGCTAGCACTCACACATCTCGGCACCGTGTGGCCCTACTTACTCTAACCTATTCTTGTCATGCCGCCTTCAGTGGTTCCGCGGTAGCAGCTCATCGAGAGGCGTTCCCTCTGCAAATTGCTCCCGGCTTCGCATTGAGATCGTCTTCAATTGCGGTTACCTAAAATCGCAAGCCTTGAGACCAAGCACCCCACAACGCCCGACTGGTGGGCGCTCATGCAATGTGCGAGGCGACCGCACATTCCTGCAAGTATTTGTCAGAGAACATTGCCTAAATACGGTCCCTCCGTGAGCTCCGTATGTTTTCCTATGTAATTGGTATATCCCTCAGCATCCATGACAATTCCTCAATGTTATGACTTGTTCTTCTGGTTCGATATTCTTTCCAAATGGACCGAACCCGCTTGCGTGTATGAGAGACATTCCCGCCCACTGACGCACGATATCTCCTTGGTTCTCGCGATAGATTGCTAGAATGCAAGAACACTACTATTCTACCACGCTGGTTCAAGGTTCGCGTTGTCTTATTGCAATATCAATGTGCTTCCTACGTATAGTACGATGATAGTACGTACGGGATATTGCAAACTCTATATAGTAAATTGCAATCTTCAACACGGATGCTTCAAGCATTCGCAGCGCCCGCGTTGGGCGTGAGACACCTGGGTTGCCTTGATCGCAACCTCACCCTCTTCGAGTCTCTTCGATCTCGTTCGATACTACTCGTCATTCACGGGGTTATGCACTCGATACAGTGCGAACTCAATGTAAATCCCCGGCCTCTTCAAACTTTGTTACCTTCCCTTCAAGTCATAACGCCAGCTGTCTAATCAAAGGGTTTCCCCCTTCTTTCCCCCCGATTTTCCGCTGTCCGCCACAAAGTACTAGTCCTTCCCGTATGCGCTTCCCAACGTCTTAACAAAGGGTACAACTGCTCTTTCGTCGCACTGCATCGTACCGCGCTTCGGTCGGGCTCTCGGGGAAACGTGCGTCTGCCTGGAAACTTATGTTCTAGACATATGTACTTACCTCTCGAGATCACATATGTTTTCGGCATTTCTCACTCACTCAAGTCCGAATCACTCATCTTCCGACACGGCGCAGGGGGGTAACGGGCTTTGAGACACCTCTGATCCCGTAAAGCCGGAGACGCGTTAGAAAGAGCGACGCTCAGCGACATCGGGGACAGAACTGCACGTCGATGCGTCAAAACAGGAAGCTTCGAATCCTCGCTGCGAACATGACACGATATGTTCGTACATGTCAGTCCTGGTCGACCCTGTCTGCACCTCCTGAAATGGGTTTGCTTGCATTCTCACCATCGAAATCCTGGAACAGGACTATCGGATTCAAAAGGTAGCATGATGTTCTTATCCCGTAAGAGCCGATAATAATAGCCCTTTACTGTTGATACAGCCGAACTTGAAATAGCACTGTCAATGTCGAGGCTGGGTCTTCAAAATTGTTGTCTGGCCACGCCTGGCTACGATGCATACTCACGGTAGTCGGTTGAGCTGATGGAATAGTCCCGTACAGCAAACACAACAGGCCGAGGAGAAAGTAATGGTGTTTGTGCGACGAGTTGTGGACACCCGCGGTCGCCTGCGATATGCTGCCTAGAGTCTGGCCATGGCTCACATTTACGGTAATGATAACCGGTCTAGAGACTTGAAATTTCCTTCCGATATACTTTGTGGTAAGCATGCCAGTGCCTCTTTATTCTCGCTTTGAGCCTCACTATCTGGTACCGCGGACATCGAGGTTGAATCAAGCATCAATCCACAGCCTCAAAGCACATCCGCCCGACGCTCAGAACAGGATACCGCATAGGCGCCCCGCCGTCCCTGCCTTCCTCCTCGTGGTGAACTTGCCGAGATAGCGATTGTCACCGCGGCAAGAAAGGGACGCGGCGGCGGAGGTACCACGGGTCGGGTGCAGCATAACTTCCCCTTTTAGAACAGAGTTTGTGCTGCGACTGGTAGAGCGCCACTTGTCTGCACGGCTTTGAAAAGGCGTGACTCTTCTTGCACAATGGGATCCATTTGCTACGACCATCATTATTTCCAGCTTCTCGCTGGATCATGATGATCTCCGCCGCGGACACGGAGTGGCATCCAACCAATTTCCAGTCCCCATCTCCGTAACTTCAGTTGCGCAGTGTAAGGGATACACGTGTACGTCGTTCGAATCTTCCAGTCAAAACACGCGTGTTTCTGACATTTCTTCGACTCTTTACGCTTTTGTGACTGGCATGCATACGTCTCATTTCCGTTCACAGTGCCGGTGTTCACTTTGGTTGGCCGGTACAGCCAGTGGCAGTGGCGGCGGAATGCTCAGAATTGTTACAATTACAAAGGCTGTGGACACATCCGGTGAGACGCACGCTCCTTATCGTGTGTGAGAGTGCGTGATCTCACAACGGGCACAACAGATCTGTACGGGAGACGTTGGATAAAATGTATGCTTCTACTGTTCATCAAGGCGTCGAGCATATCTGGATATCTGGACCTTTAAAAGTAAGGTTTGGCCAAGCTCGTCCAAGATATCTGGATTCCTAACTTCTTAGATTTGTAGGTAAACTTCGCATCTTGGACGCTGGCTTCTGTTGAAGACAGCTCGGTGACTCTGTTGATGTGCTTAGTTTAAGGTCCTTCCATGTTCCAGGCCAGGGCAATGGTGGACAACTGCCGCGGAGACAAGAAAGATTTCACCTATGAACCCAGTAGCACGGTCAACGTATATACGAAGTCCGTAGTCTGCCAGGTCGAGACTCAGCACGTTCGCGGAGACATAGAAGCTTGAGGTATGTGGACAGCGTTCGTACCCCAAACCTCATGCATATTGTGTGCTAAATATCGACTCGTCATAGAAGTTGGATGGGAAGATGCTACATCTTATTATGGATCGCCGGTCCAAGAAAGGGTAAGTAACAAGATTACTTATCTTTGAGAAGAGGTTTGAAGAGAATGCCATTCCTGCAAGTACTCACTACACATCTAGATCGTGTCAGTCGGACAACAAGGTGCTACGAAGTTTGATAGGACTACTGCGCTGGACGACCGAGTATAGCCAGATATTTACCCTGACATTTACGAATCATAATCGGTACCTCGGGTCAGTCGACATCTACATGGTTAACCCAGCAGAAACTACGATGCTTCTATAGTTTCGAATTTAACAACACACCCATCAATAGACGAACTATCAGGCGGGTGACGAGTTGGGTGGACGACGTACCAAGGTCGAAGCCCAATTACTGGACCGTTGGTAGCGTCCGAACCAAGTATACAGTCTCCTATCCCTCGGCTACAGCCACAGATCATCAAAACTTTCTCTATGGCAGATTTGACAGGTGAGTATACGCCTCGGCCAAGGCTCTGTAACACGAAGTCACAGAAGTCCACATGTCCTTCAACCTTCCCAATTTTTCTTTCTCTTATTGGCAAGCGAATACCGGTCTCGACTCTTCGTTCTATCGTTCTAACTGATGCACGACTTCTGATACTTAATCAAGATTAATAGAATGAAGCAGCGCAAAAGCGTCCATGCCCATCGCCATTGATACACACACAGCAAGCGAATAGCGAACGGCGACGATAGAACACCCTTTACCACTTAACTTCCGAAGACGGGATTAATACTCTTTGAGCAAGTCTCGACTCTCGGGGGTGAGTGGGTGAGATCTCCTGCCTGATCTAGCGGGCGACGCTCACCAACGACAGGGCCCGCAGGCTCTACCGCGACCCGCCAAAGACACGGTCCAGATCGAAACACGCCTATTACTTGGGTACGTTGATCATGCTTACCCATATCCTTCCCTGAAGATTTCAATTGTGACTGAGGCTGAAGCCGACTATACCCAGTCACCAACTTCGAATTCCAGCCATTGCCATGCCGTGCGGTCAGCCGCCATACCTGCGACCCAGCAACAGTCGAAGCACAACAATAGACGCTCGGCGTTCTAGAGCTCTTTGCCTGAGCGTGATGGGCGTGGTCGCCGCGAGGTTCAGCCTGAAGCTAAGGACATCTGATCGAGCGTCTTGGGTATTGCCTGCGGCATCTGAGAAGGTACTGTGACTGGGCAAACCAGTGCGGGTTTGGTCCAGACTTCGAAATATGGGTCATGTCCGAATAGTAACATGCACACTGCGTAACCAGTGCCACCTTTCCTGTGGAAAGAGGTGAGAAAAGCTGACGGATAAATCGCTACGTTTTCGGCG
>JAXQGN010000444.1:0-22321 GCA_037039805.1 Irpex sp. M6601 | reverse complement strand
TAATAGTGCCGTCTACTGAGTGAGACCGCTAGGAAGGACCGCATCGTCAAGACACCCCTCAAGGTGAGTATCGCCATTCTGCAGCTCGTATATTCAGCAGGTCGTCGTTATGGTCCAGCATCCGGTCGTGTGCGAAGTTTGGAGAGATTTGGTGTGGTGGAAGGGGTTGGATCGTCGGAGATGGTGTTGGATGTAGCGACCGACTATCAGACCAGCTTGGCCGGCCTCAAACGCAAAATTTCACGATAACTGACTTGCGCCTCTCCCTCCCTCTCATCTAGACTGCGACATGGGTTTCGCACACAACAACGGTCCGTACAGACGATGTCGACAAAACTGGGAATACGAAGTTGCTGAAACTTGATTCTTGTGCTTTAGTCCTCCCCCAGAACCACTTCCGCAAGGACTGGCAAATCCGTGTCCGCACATGGTTCGACCAACCCGGACGTAAGCTCCGCCGTCGCCAGGCCCGCAAGGAGAAGGCCGCTCGCCTTGGTGTCCGCCCTCTTAACCTCCTCCGCCCTGCTGTCCGTGCACAGACTGTTCGCTACAACCGCAAGGTCCGGGAAGGCCGCGGTTTCACCCTCGCTGAGTTGAAGGAGGCTGGTATTGGTCGCAAGGAGGCTCGCTCTGTTGGCATCGTTGTTGACCACAGAAGGCGAAACTTGAGCGAGGAGGGCAAGGCTCTCAATGTCGAGCGTCTCAAGGCCTACAAGGCCCGCCTGATTGTCTTCCCCCGCAACGCCAAGAAGCCCAAGAAGGGTGACTCTACGGTACGCTCCAATCACACTTTTTTCAGGTAACTTGAGTTAAACTGGTTGTTCTAAAGGGTGACGACCTCAAGGCTGAGATTACCCGTGCTCAAGTCGCTCTCCCCGACCCCTACGTTCACGAGGCTCCTCGTAAGATTACCGAGGAGGAGCGTGAGTTCAAGGCGTACCGCACCATCCGTGATGAGTGGGCCAGTGCCAGACATGAGGGTGCCCGCAAGGCACGCGCCGCCAAGGTTCGTCGAATCTATTCTCAATCGCTTTTGGTGACTGACGTCGTATATTTCGAATTTGTAGAAGGCGGAGGAGGACGCCGCGAAGAAGAAGTAAACTGTTGCTCATCATTCCCCTCCTCTTGTCGTATTGTCGGTCATTTTCATTCATGCTATCACTTCGCACTCCATGTATTCAAAAACTGGGCACGTCTCTGCCACTAGCATGCACTATGCAACGACTACTATGATTGCTCAGGCTCAGCAATACATGTGTGCGTGCTACGAAGCACTGTGATATACCACACCGTAATTTATTTTTCAATACTCATCAACACAAGCGCCTAGAGCGTCACGCACAACGAAAACCTGCTCGTCTATTTTGTTGAAGTTCGTAAAGTTCGTGAAGAGTTCTGTACCGTACGAGAGTACCTTACTCTGAGTGCATATGCTCCCGGATATTGGAGTCTGCCACCATCCCGACAATCTTCACCTGGTTTGCTACTTCCCTCAAAACTCCTCTAACCTCCGAATTGCCATCGAAGAAACCGAACTCTGCGTACTCGAGACCTTGTTCCTTGGCAAATTCCTTCACGAGTGCACTAGCAGCCCGGAGGTTGTGCCTCGGTAGCCTGGGGAACATGTGATGCGTCACTTGAAGGTGAAGTCCGCCATGGATGAACTCGATGGACTCTGGACAAATGACATCGACTGTTGTACGGAGTTGGCGGGCGGCGAAGGACTCTCCGACGCCAAGGTCAGCGGTAGAACGCGAGAAGTGGGATAGGACGATCTACGAACAGAAATGAAAATGAGCATCGGGCGCACGAATGGATGTGAGTAGAATGCTGACCTGAACATGCAACGGACTGGGCACCACGTTGCTGATCAAGAGGAATACCAAAGCATTCGTCCATGACCCGGTACCCTTGAGGACGGCACCATACCAGCAGTAGAACAGGGACAAACACGCAATCTCTGTCCACCACCACCAGCGTCCACCCTGAGCACGAGGAGCTTGGAATGCTGTCTTGGCAAGGTATGCGTACGACTGTACGTAGAGGTTGAACCGCGCGAGAGACATGACGACGTAGAACAGCTTATGCTGGATGGAGATGAATATCTTGCCGAAGATGTCGAAGGTCATGACGCGCTTGTAGTAGGACGACCATAGCGAGTTGAAGAAGACTGGTGATATGGCGAAGAAGGGGAGGTGCTGAATGTCGGGGTCACTGCGAACATGCTTAACAACGCGTTGAGGTGAGATGGGGACAACGTTTCACTCACTGTGTGGGATGGTTCGTGACCACTACGTATGGAAATCAATATAATTAGCATATGTTGAACCTCGGTGCAATGTACTCACAATGATGCGTGTTGTGATTCTACATACGAATGAAGCTCGTCTCAGCGTGTATTCTCACATTGAATAGCGATATACTGACATCAACCCACCAACCGATACTCAAACCCCCAATAAAATCAGCGATAAAGATTGCAATGAGGCGGTCAATAGTCCAGTTGTGCGTCACGCCCAGATGACCAAGGTCGTGCGCGGTGAACACAAGTTGATGCCACAACAGTCCGAGAAACAAAGCACTGGTCGCGTACCAGCTTTTCGAGTATGCCACAGCGGAGACAACGGCAAACAACGTGTAGCGCAGCACCTCGGGGCCATAGCCGGTAATGTAGCGTGTTCGATAAAGACCTGCTTCTTTAACACGTTTGTGAAGTTCTTTGTAGGCAGTTGAGTGGCGCGTAAAGAGCTGCGGTGTGAGGTTTGATGGTCCTGATTTAAGTGTTTCGAGTGTAGGGCCTTTCTGCGGAGAAGCGTTGTCTGTGCCGACAAGGAGAATCTGCGACGCGGGTGATGCGGGTGTGTCCACCTTCGAGCGTGCGGCAGCGGCTTCACTGTGCCAGTAGCCCGTACCGTCACTCCCCACTCGTCGCACCCATCCGCTCATCACGGGCGGTACGAATGGCTCCCAACCATCCTTACCCGTCTGTACCGTGCCGATCTGGAACCCTCTCATCCTTCGCTGGGTTTCTTCGGAGTGAAACGCCTCGACTTCGTTGGATGCGTCGCGTCCCACAAAATGCAAGATGGATAATGAACCACCAGGATGCGCATTGAGCCACGAGTCGGGGATGCGAATGAGCTTGTCTCCGAGTACGACGAGGGTTTCACCGGCGAGGATGCGCGCCGCAACCTGCTCTCGAGTCCATACTTGCACTCCCATGTTTCGCGCTGTATGTTCGCGCTTTTCGATATGGGGAGGTGGTGGGAGAGGAACAGAACGGGCGGTGGGCTGATGATATTGGCCTTAAGCAGGAGCCGGAGCGCGAGTCGCGACTCGGTCAGAAGCCGACTGCAGGCGTTGATCAAACGCCACAAAGAAGTGACGCTCCCGATTTGGCATGCGTTCTATTCAACTGCAACCTCCATTGCACGGCCTTCATACGTACGGTGACCATCTACAAATCGACTAGACATGTGCGTATCGCACATCTGCGACTACGTTCAGAACATCGCTGCTATCAGTACAATCCAAACGAGGAGATAGGGGAACTTTGTGCCATCAGTCCTAACTTGCAATATCCCAGTCCGACTGATGTTACTTGTCAGCGATATCTTGTCTTGGCCGAGGTCTCTTCGGGTACTCTGTATGTCTGGATCGCATGACCATAACTTCTAAGCGAACGAGACAACGTTAAAATCCCGCATCTCCTGATTGCCTCCTGACATGCAGCTTCTTGGCCCTCGTGAAAGTGGCCTAACCATCCGCTATCACCTACCAACCCATCCGAAAATTATTCATTTGTCCAATACATAGCTACGTACTTGACACAGCTGATGATTACTGACGACCTTTGCTATAAATCCCGTTATAAGTGAAACCATGCCTATCAGACTGGCAACAATAACTTGTCGTATGTATTCTGCTCTACTCAAGAGGCGGAGAGCAATACCAACGATTATAATCATCTACTTTAATTATGAATTCTGAAGTTCATTCATAATGATCGTTCTCCGGAACTGTCGCCGCTGCTCTGTCGGAAGTTGGAAGACAGAATCCGCCGAATTGCAGACCGCCACTGGTCGTCAAGGACACGAACTGACAACTTGAATTTTCGTATGATAGCCCTTATGTACCTCGTGTATCAAATAAGTAGTGGGTTCCTCGACTGTTGTAGGGTTCGACTAAGCAACGAGTAAGTAATATGCCGTGCCCATCCGCTCGAGTCAAGGTCCATAGTAAATACATACTCTAACTCGACGGCAGCGGCGTGTATAGGTTTTAATTACCTATCCTCGTGCGCTCCGTCCCGAGGCTACTTACATACGAATATATTCAAAACTAGTAGTAGAGCTGAGAAATGGATACTGCATTGCTTGAAGCCAATTAAATGAGTCCGTAATGCAATCGTCCGAAGAACCTGTTTTTGCCGTCGAGACCGCCATCAGTCCGCTCGCCGACATGAACGTCCGACGGGTCGTACGGGCGGAGGGGGACTCGCATGGCGCTATCCAGAGCGTCTAGTGTATATCCCTGTGACGCGGGGCGACGGGGGGCGCAAGAACAGCCTTCCTCCTGTCAAGCACGCCTCCCGACCGTCCTCATCCCTGCCCTCCTTCCTTCACGCTCGTCGTGTCGGCCCCGCCTCTCGTTCCCCCTCTCCCGTCCGCCTTCATCAACACCTTGGTCAGCTTCAACCGTCGCGACTCCAGCTATGCAGGGACGCCGGGCGCTCCTCTTGCTTTCACTTCTCTTCGGCACATTTTTACAGGCCAATGCTGCCAACTTTACCTTCACATTTGGCTCCCCGACGCAGTGCAATGACTTTCCGATATCGTGGTCTGGTGCGTGTGATTAGATGCACAAAACAGCTCAGCCACTGATCATAGCGATTGGCGCATGTAGGTGGTACGGCTCCATTTACGCTCACCCTCGCGCCGGTACGTGCACCCTCTGCCAGTCATTAAACCCTGTATTTACTCCAGTGGCAGGAGTACGGCACGCAGCGCACAGTGACTGTGCCCGCCTCGAACGTCAGTAATGGCAAAGGAGCGTTCTCAACTCAATTGCCCTTTGCAAAGGGAACGAGGTTTCTAGCAATAATGTCTGACGCGAGTGGGTTCGCGTCTGGAGGAGTATCACCACTGGTCACGACCGGAGCAGGCAGCAGTGGATGTAACACGACCGATCCTGGTACGTTTCTGCCATATCAGTCCGTGTATGCTATGAGCCAACTGTTCATCTTATGCATCACGTAGGAGTGGATTTCTTCTTTGAGCTGAACGATGCCCTGGCGCAATGCAGGTGAGTTTTTAATGATTCTCGCTATGCACGTTGAAGCCTTGCTAATTGACAACAGGACGTACAATATTAGTGGATATGACGCGGCAATACAGCCTGCCACAATCACTGTGCGTATCATTGCGGACATAGTCCCTGCACCCTTCACTAAATCACTATCTCAGGGCGTTGTTCCGGGAGGGAGTACTTTCGTTCTCAACCCACCCACTGGACCATCGTACTTTGATTGGATTACCGATGTCGCAGCAGGTACATCGCTGATGTTTATCATGACTGACTCCAAGGGCCGGAATGGTGGCTGTTCGGACGTTCGAACGGTATCTCAGTCGGATGATAAGACTTGTCTCGTCAAGAACTCTCCTGCATCGGTCACGAATGCGCCACACGCGACGAAAGCTCCCTCAACCACCTCCAGCCGCCCCGGTGCAACTCATAGTGCTTCTGCGGGCACTGGTGGAAGCACGAACAATACTGGCGCTATTGTAGGAGGAGTTCTGGCTGGTCTGTTTGGCCTCTTCTCCCTCACTGCACTGGGTATATTCCTGTGGAGACGTCGTGGCCGTTCCAGCAGAGACAACTTTGGTGGTAACGGGGGACGCTTCTTTGGGCTCGGTTCAAGGCGCAAATTAAATTCTGTGGATCTCGATCCTCCCACAGGCTCGCACGACGGACATGGCCCCGTACCTGTCGTCCAGCCTTTCCCTTACACTCCTTCTACCGCCGGAGATCCATTCTCTTCACCTTCCTCCCACAACCTTCTCTACTCCCGATCTCAGGCTCCAAGCCAGCACCCACTTGATACCCAAACACAATATAGCACATTCAATCCATATGCCAACGAACCTCCCCCGCCTTCGGAATACTCGACCCACTCCCGCGACCCCTCACTACCTGGGCTCAGTGTCTCAGGTTCGTCCATTAACGACCCTGGGCGCAGAGTCAGCATGACCTCCAGTGCAAGATCGAAAGCTTCGATGGCCGGCGCGGCCAACACACGACCGACACGGTTCATTCTTCACACGGACATCGAAGAGGTCTCGCCCGAAGATGAAAACGAAGAAGTTGTCGAGCTGCCACCGCAATACAGCGAGCGACGCGCGCCTCTGCCGAGCTTGAACGAAGGCTCGGAGCGCAATTCAGCAGCTCCATCCACCCTGCACTACTTGGATCACCATCGAGGTGACTCCGACATAGGGTTGCAGCCTCCCATGCGACCTGGACCTCTCTCACCTCCTCCTGGCAGTACGTTCGACCATCCTCACTCATAGCACCATCGTGCTGTGCCTTCCGCGCGCCCTCGGCAATATATCCGACTATAGCGTACGTTCCTTTGGACTATTTATACTGCAGATCTATTAGGTGTATTCTCATGGACCCACTCAACTCGTGAGGTAGATAGTTTTCGGGGCCACGAGTGCCGCGTCCCTTCGTTTTTCGTTTCCTTGTTTACCTTCCGTCGATCAAGTAGTCGCACCACACACTAAACTGTTGAACAGAAAGTACTTACCCGCTAACTTGCCCCTGATTTGAGGCAAACTGTGCTCTATCTTTTGTCGTTCTCTACGCATATTGAATTGAGGTACAAAGTTGTACAAACTCTATTGCTTACATAAATTACATGCGCGGGCCAGTGGCTCTGCTCGATGTGTAACGACAAGACTTGCGATTACAGTTTCACAGAGCAATGACAGTTATGCAGAACAATAAGGGAAAGATATGCAGTTATACATTCAAAGCGAGGAGAAAACAAGAAACAACGCAGTGAGACTTTACTGTTCGATAAAGATGAGTCAACGGGCAGGTTCGTAGTGCGATACTAGCCCGTCGCCCTGTTACATACTATCCAGGCTAGAGCTGAGAGATACAAGAAAACAAACACGCTACATCTAGTGCTATGTCAGAAAACAGTCGTAAAGTCGTTAGAGATACCCGTCCAGGACACGGCGTCACGAAGAAGATGTCGCCTGCCCTTCTTCTATGCCCGTTCGCGCAAACGCGTCAAACATGGCGTCCTGGTCCTTGCGCCTCTTATGTCGCTTGCGCCTGTCGTCCTTAATGACCCTCGATATCCGTTTGCGATGCGAGTTCAGTAGTTCCGGGTTCGCCATAGTATGCTTGCATGAATAGCACGAGACCTCGATGATGGCTTGGAGGCGGAGGGTCTCGGAGTTATTGAGGGCCTATTCAACGGATTACACAGGTGTGTTGAGCTCAACGGTCTTCTGCAAAGGAAAGCACTCACGTTAAGAGACCACGCTATTACACGACCTGCGTCAACACAGCTGATGACGACGAAGTTGCCTCGTTTCTCCGCGAGGAGCGGCGCGCCCTAAAATGAAATCCTCAGCTCTGTGGCCTGTCACACGACTCCAATGCCGTTGTGCTATACCTCGCTGAATGCTGCAATGACCTTTCGAGTGGAGAGAGCCCTGACGACTAAAAAATACAGAGCATTGTATAAGCTTGAGGTGCAAACGCGTTATGTAAAGGACGAACCTATTCGAGATCCTTGACCGAAAGTCTCTTGAGTAACGACACCGCGGCCGATGTACGCCCATGAGTCCCTGTCTGGCCTTCGCACATGCACTTTCACAGACACCTCACGGAATCTCTCCGGGGTCTGTATGGTCTGTTGTTGGAAAGCAGAAGGGGCTATGAAGTGGAACAGTCGGAGAACACGGCACACAAGTCAGGCTTCCGAATAGTAGCTACGAAGAAAGCTGTGGCGAGGACGTACCTGGAGTCGAGGGTGCACTGAGACTGATACCTTGAGGCTCATCTTGAGCTTCCTGTGGTTGAACCTGAGGCTGAGGAGGGGGGACACTTGGCTCTCCCACCCCCGTGTCGAACATGTTCATGTCCTGGTCCTGTGAACTAGTATTACTCACGGCCTGAGTGTTACTTCACAACATTACTAACCGTATCCATGTTTGTTTAGTGAGTATTGTTAACTTCAGTCTTGAGGGATAACTTGGAAAGACTAGGAAGAGGATGAGTTTGGTTGTGGCTGTCCTGGTGGTGGATTAATGCCTTCAGAAGCCATGAACACCGCGATGCCCGTCACGTGGACGGCGAGCGTTATACTCACCTCCGCACCGACGCGTCTTTGAACGCGTCGCTTTTATTGAAGTAGCCCTTTTATTCACCAGGGCAACACGACGCGTTTTTCTTCACAATAAACGTAAGAACAAAATGTATTGGAAAGTTGGTTGTACAGGAAGTTTGCGGCTGCATCGCATTTCTATTGAGGATGCACAACGACTAGCAATGTATATACTACGCCACCGAATGCTGTGAGAGTAGTAGCCTTTCACTCATTGAACAAGAGATCCTTTGTCACCTCACAAAGCTACATCTATATAAGCAGCCACAGGGGGGACGTGAGTTCCTCAGGTCCTCCACGACAAACCCATCACCAACTTGAAGCCATCCGAGTCTCCTCCCTGCTGCACAAACAATTGCCCACAAACATGCGGAAGGAAGGCCGCAGTAACAGATGGCCGAGCCATAGAAAGAATATAACCCTGCAACAGATCGATGACTCTCCCTCGAGAGCTGCCCTCAGACCGGCCTCACCGAGTGATGCAGAATGGGAGGAGGATAGTGTAAGAGTCATGAGGTTAGAGGCAAAAGTGAGTAGTCAATCACGGAGAGTGGCTCAGCGTGATCTAAAAACGCCCAAGCGCGACGAACAAGACGGGGAGTTCCTCCCGGAAAATCCACAGGAGCCTGTCCTATATTCCCCTGGAAAGTCGGGTCTCCCCAAAGCACTAGCTCCATTGATGAAACAGAGTCCCGCTCGCAAGACCAAGGCCGTCGAACTGAGAAGGCAAAGGGCAAAGTTAAACATGGAGCGAGGCAAGCGTCCTGCGAAACGTACCGAGCCTACCGCCGAGGAGCCGTTTACTAGGCCCGAGTCGACCGGACGTCGCGAGCCACTTCCCCCTCCAGCTTGGCTTGTGCCCTCTATCGTCCCTAAATTGCAGTGGCTACATGATGAGCGAGACCCCAGTCGGAAGCCGTGCTCGATTGACCGGGTCCATGAACTGAAAGAACAGTTGAAGAAGGAGATCCCAACCATGTCAACCAAAGAGGCAGACTTCTTATGGCTGGCTCTCATCGACATGGGTGAGAATAAAGGACTGCGATGGAGCGATAGTGCGGCTGTCTTCGCCGACTTCGAAACTAAATATGGGCGCAGAGCATTGAAGGATTATAATATTAACAACTACAAGTCACCGTATACAGTAGCAGATGGAACTTAGCACGAATGTCACCGTTGCTCGGGAGCGAGATATGATCCTGCTACCAGACATAAATTGCGCGGAGTAAACTGAATATTGACGATGGGTGTGCGTTTGGTAGGGAATGTTGCAACGAGATCGGTCCTGCCCAAATAAATGCATAATGAGTCAAAGCAGACAGTGACAGGTACAAGGACATACGTCTGAATATTCTCTCCGGGTTCTTTGAGGTTGAGATTTGGCGTATTTGAGTCGTCCTCGGCAACTCCGTTCACCCCATTAGTGCCATTCGCCGCGTCCGCATCACGCGTTTTATTGGGCATGCCGCCGGCACTCTTCACGTCCCAACAGCGAACGGTCCAGTCAGCACCTCCGCTAACCAACAAAGAGGATTCGGCGCTGAATGCTAGAGAGTATATGGAGGCTGTATGACCTGTCATCTTCTTTATCCGCTTGCCGGAACCAAGGTCCCACAGGTTAATCGCCAGATCCTCCCCTGTGTGCAGTCTTAGCCCGATATCAATCAAATGACAGGGAGAAGATTGTGCTTACCGGCCGATGCAAGGTAACGACCGTCGGGGCTGAAGGCGAGAGTAGAGACAATTCCTTGGTGGCCAATGAAGACTCTCACGCATGAACCGCGTTGGACATCCCATAGCCTCGCCGTCCAGTCGCTCGATCCTGTTGCCAAATACAACGAGTTAGGATGGAACCTTACACACTGAAAGAACAAGAGGTATTGTTAGCATATATGAGTCAACTTCCAAGGGAGTCCATACGTCAACGTCACTAAGATGACCAGCATATATTCTGAGCGCAGATGTCCTATCGGTAGACCACAATCTTGCCGTCTTGTCTCTGCTACCTGTCGCGAAGTATACGCCCATCGGACTCCACCGAACGTCCCACACCGGGTTTTGGTGCCCTCGATATGCAACAACGTTGGTCATCGTGTCTAATGACCATAGGCGTGCCGTAGCATCTGCTGATGCAGATATCAAGTATCGTGGGGGTGCGGCTGAACCAGAGACGGGGTCAAAGTCCACTGAGTATACTGGCCCACTATGTCCAATGAGTTTTCGTGTGGTAGATCCGCCTTTTTCTTTTTGTTTGCGCAGACTAGCAACTAACGCGACAGTCAATATCGATGCGTTCCGTGCAAGACTTTGACTAACCGTCTTTGATTGAACTGGATTGGAAGTCACTCCGGTATCCGGTCAATTTCTCGCCCTTCAGGTTCCAAAGCCTGATATAACTCTCCGAGAAACCTGCAGCCATGAGGGAGGTGTCTTGAGAGAAAGTACAACACGGTGCACTATATCAGATAGATTAGGCATCTGCACAGAATAGATAGACTATCAATACTTACCCTTCACCAACGTCGTGTAGGGTATATGCGCATATACTAGGCAGAGCCCTCGCTCGAGCAGCTGCGCCTTGCGGGGTATCGACATTGACATTGCTCAGAGCAGACGGTTCCAAACGTATGCGTTTCCTGGCATCCCGGACCTTTTCGACCTCCCGTTTCACGTCTACAGTCTGAAATGACGGCGGGTGCGGTAGCAAATCGGTCATGGTCGGCGAAATGATGCCAGCAGGGACAGCGGGACGAGCCCACTGAATGTCGTATTGGGAGTTAGGATCTCTGTCCACCATGGCTTGCTCTCGCAATATTCGCTCGGTCTCCGTCTGCAAATCCTCTGATATTGGCATAGGACCCAGCTTGAGTTCACCTTTCGAGGCATTGAAAGACCGTGGGTCTGTAATCGTGGTCCCACCGCTCTGAGGTATGAGGGACGAAAGTAAGCCGGTCGATTCCTCCCATGCATTGGCGGACACAGTGGTAGTATTGGAGGCCGCCACTTCAACAGATACATTAGCTCAAACAGAAGCCAACCCCTTCAAGGCGTACGCACCGTCAAACTTCAGATGGTTGTTCACCACACGCATTACGGCAGCTCTCCCCCTCTTTCCTTTCTCTCCGCTAAATCCTTCTCCTGCCCCAGGAGCTTCACCGCCCACACCTTCTGTGAGCCAACCGACGAGCAACCCGAATCCAGACCTGCTCATACGTATCTGGTACTTCTCGTTGCGGAAGCGTTGAGCAATTTCGTCATTCTGGACATGACTGGGTAAAAGAAGGGTCGAGAGATGGTGTAGGGTGGCACTATGCTGGGGTTGCAATGAAGCCGAGAATTCATTGAAGAACTTGAGAGCTTATGTGTATCATGAGTACACTGACAGGATGTCCATTGAAACATATACGTACCCGCCTCCTTGAACCCGTGTTGAATGAGGTCCAGATAGAAATGGCAGAAGATTGGGAACAGTATGGGTCGAAATTCAGGCTATTACGGTGTAAGTAGGGAAGCAGCATGATGGTATTGCGTAAAACTAACCCTATACATATCTAACGAGCCGTCTACCCATGCCTCAAGCTCTCTGAAGCCTTCTTGCTTGTCCGTCGGATCGAGCGACAACACTTCCTCCGCCCCTACAGAGCCAATACTTGCAATGAGGTTCTGGATGTTCGGCGGGTTTCCCATCGAGCCCAGCTCTTGAAGCACCGTAGACGAATCCCTCAATGCATTTGCTCCTGATGTCCGACCGTCTTGACTATAGACAGCATTTCTCTTTGAGAAACTCTCTGCAGAGATAGTCGAGCTTGTGGAAGGTCCAGCACCAGAGTCCGAGCTAGTTCCTTGGCCTTCAAGAGACTCCCTTACCAGCTTTTCTGCAGCGGTCCACCCTCTTGAGCGCAGGTAATCAAGTACAGCACGGTCCGCGATGGAAACACTCCCTGAGGAGCTAGCTGGCTCAGCATTCGCAGCTACAGTAGGTGAAGCAACCTCTGGTGTTGACGCTGCTGGGGTTGGTGTAGACATAATGGAGGCGGCCGCTCGCGTGTGTTAGCGGGGTTTCAGTGTGAGGAGGCAAAGAAACATGCAGCTGTTTCACGATTAACTGACTGAAGGCAGTTAGGAAACTTGAAGGTGGGGAAGATACATGGAATATCGCAAGTCGCGTCTGCTCTACGCATGAGAGCAGGCGCTCGATCACAATAAGTAACCGCGTGAGGCGCTAGTTGCTTCGAGGTGTATAGCTAACAGGAAAACGTGTGATGGCAGTAGGTTAAATTCGATAGTACATACGCAAATTACAGGTATCGGATACGGGTCTATAAAGCGATAAAATATGGAATAATCACATGCGTATATTGGGCTAATACCTCACTCGTTTATAGTGGTTAGCACCTCGACCGCTTCCACCACCTCTACCTCTCCCGTTTCCTCGTCCGCGATACGAAGAGTTGCTGGATCCGCGATACGACGAGCTACTGGAGGTAGAACGAGCGTATTGAGAAGAGCTGGAGGCACTAGATTGTGTATACGTTCTCTTCTTAGAAGTCGTGGGGACCGACGTGACGGTGACACTCTGATAGCCCACTTTCTTGCATTCTGCGTCGAAGACCTGCAGAAGAATGTTGAAATCGACATTCCCCATGCTTCCGAACAGCGGGTGGGAAGTAGAGCACTTGAGGGCAGTCAGGCGGGGAGATGTGATCCCAAAAGCGAAACGGGCCAGTAACCTCGGATCGTCACGTTCGCCGCAAGCGTTCAGGATAGCCAGGACTTGTTGCGGACTGGCGACGGTCGTTGCATTGGCAGTGAATTCCACGCCAGAGCCGGTAGTACAAAAAGTACATTTCCCGCACATTCCATCTGGCACGGCGTCCACATCGCCAAAGTAAGAGGCAAGACCATGGGCAAGGCCTAACAAGCACAGATATTTCAATACTCGAGCTTGGGGAATAAGAAAATTTACACCTACAGTCATCGCTCGTGGCGAATTCAATGACTCGCTTGAGTTTTTGCACGCCCTCTTCTTCGCGGGCTACCATACGAGCATGCATGAGATCTGCGAGCTCTCGTATCCCGGCTGGGTCTTTCGGTAGTGGCTTCATAATCGCATAACGCTGTAGATTGCTTACAGTGAGGCTAAGGCGAGTTAAGCAGATTAGACTAGGAACGCACGTTTCGAACTTGCGAGGCCCTAATGGTAATCAGCCCTGTAATAAGCTGTTAGTCACGCATAGTTGGAGCTAGTCTAGCAGCTCGAACCTGTAACCTCCCATTCACTCAGCTTTCGTGCCAATTCTGCCCTCTCAACTTTAGCATACTGTGAAGCTGTCACTACGTCAATCTATGGCAAAGATGAGTAATCGCTAGGAAATTCTTCTCTCTCTTTTGGATACTGACGTGGTAAGAGTCCACTCCTTTCGGGCTCCAGTACTGTCGAATGAGCTTTGCGTAGTATGTATCGTCGTTGAGCACCTTCTGGCGGTCTGCATTTCCACGAATGGTTATGTCATAGACTGAGTAGAAGGGCGTGACGGCTCGAAGATAGCCATAGTCGAGCTCGAGTTGAGCGTAACACAGGTTGAGAACATTAGCCTACGTGAATAACGTCAGTAAGATCATCCAACGCAAATTGAATCCATAATACCCTAATGTCGTATCTAAAAGAAAAAAAAAAAGACGTGATTACAGCACACAAAAATGAAATAAATCAGAACCTACGTCTTTTGTTGCTCGTACAAGTTGAAATTGATCGTATTGTCGGAACCAGGCGTTTTCGTTGCAACTTCCTGTATCCATACTTCGAGATCTTTTTTGGCGCATGTATCACCTCGACAGAAACCTTCTAGGATAGGAATATCGGTTGCCGACAGGAAAATCACACATTGCGATGGGAGACCGTCACGCCCGGCTCTGCCCACTTCCTGACTGTAGTTTTCTAATGTCTTCGGCATATGTAGATGAATAACCTAATCACCGATTTAGCAAGGATTGGTATCTCTATATGCATGCGCATACCTGTCTGATATTGGCTAAATGGAGTTCGTTTAGCATTAGTGCGCGTCCGTAAAAGCAACACTCACCTTTGTCGATCCCCATACCAAAAGCGATTGTAGCGCATACAACACCTTTTTCAGACTCCATGAACTGTGTCTGTACTTCCGAGCGTTTCTCGGCTGGCAGTCCTGCGTGATACACGAAACAGCCTATACCACAAGCCATCAATTTCTCTGCGACCTCCTCTGCTTGCTTTTGCAGAGTAACATAGACGATCGCTGGTCCGGTCCGTGATTGAAGAATGGGTACTAGCTTGTTTAACTTGTGCTGCATCGTGTCAGCAACTTCGACCTGAAGGGCCAGGCTATTCACGGCGATGAGTCAGAGTTGTAGCTTTCGCAGACTAAGTAGTGCACAGACGACGGCTTACTTAGGGCGGTAAACTGGAGTTCGGAACACCCCTTGCTCAGGATGTATATAAAAACTCCTACAGATATCTTGAGCTACGTCCGGCGTAGCAGTTGCTGTGAGGCATAAAACACGCTCCACGTCCATCTCATCTGCAAAACGAGCTATCTTAAGGTATTCGGGCCTGAAGCTTGCTCCCCACTAGACCAACGTTAAGCCAGTTGCTCTCTTATCAGAGAAAATGTGCATACCTGGGATATGCAATGGGATTCGTCAACGGCCAGCAACGAAATCTTCACATGACTCATCATGGACACGAATGACTGTAATTGAGAGTCGTCTCTCAGGATATCCCTCATCTATGAGAGATGTGGTGCTCACCTCGTTGTTCAGCCTGTTAAAATCAGGTCAGAAAGACACAAAAAAGTATACAGATTTCTATTAAACACTGACCTCTCGGGAGCGACATATAGAATTTTCATAGAACCGTTCAAGACTTCATCCTTGACCCAAGTCGCTCTATCGGCAGTCTGGGTGCTATCAAGGCTGGCTGCTTTCACTCCACGAGCCACAAGAGCATCAACTTGGTCCTTCATGAGGGCAATGAGAGGCGATATAACTAGCGTTAATCCCTGAGGGAGAATTAGATAGCAGTCATTACGGCGCCATAGCTCAGACGTACATCGAGACACAGCGCAGGTATCTGATATGTTAAGCTTTTGCCACCTGCATCACTAAATTATTCACGAACCAACAGCTGAGGCTACGTGATACACATACCTCCCGTAGGAAATAAGACCAATGCATTCTCATTGTCGACCAGAAGACGATGGATTACCTCCTTTTGAGAGAGTCGAAAGTCGTCAAAGCCAAATGTCTCTTTCAAGATAGCGTAAGCCTTGTCCATCACGCCTCAGTTGTGGCGAGCTACAGCCTACGTTGTGTACTGGGCAGTAACTGGCTCGGTGGTGGTCGTTGGGAGTAACAATAAATTCGGTTAGGAGGTGCAAGCCTAGGGTTGCTACTTATTTACGCGTTTTGACGCGTTATTTGTTCAAGCGCTCACTGCGACGACAGGTTCAACCGCGAAATACATGGAAAACAAAACTAATCCCTGGGTAAGGCATTGCAAGACGCTGGAGTGAGCGAAACCAAAAGACTATGATTACTGTGTAATGTATTCGAAGGAAAGATATCCTGATTGTACACAGACGAGGAATCACTGGACAATACTCACTGGACATGAGCGGCCCGTCCCAGAGTCTGCTCAAACCACTGCACGGCAGAGACATCTAGGACTATCCTATGCCACTTCACTGCATCATACACAGTGAGCTCCTCCGCCGTAACGGTATCCACGCCGAGAATATTGCCCGCAGACTGCCTCAGTCCGATAGGTACCTCCTCCTGACCAGTGACAAATAGTGTCTTCTCCCAACCCAGCTCCCGCAGTCGTTCCGCAAGCGACTTGGTCCTGATCTTGGGCCATTCAAGACTCTCCACAACACCCAAAGATTGTTCGCGTAGTTTGGCGCTGAGCGCTACGCGCATGCCCATTTGGACGACCTTCCGCGGTAGCTTCGTGCTAAAGTCCCGAGGCTTAGGTCCAAATGCCACACCTCCTCCACGAAGCATAGGGCTCTGCCCGTCTCCTAAACGAGCGTTTCCGGTACCTTTCTGGGGACGTATTTTTCGACCTGAACCTCTGACTTCGCCTCGCGATTTCGTGTTGGCTGAGCCTTGTCTGAGGCCATCCAGATGATGCACCACGCAGAGATGTAAGATGTCGCGTCGTATGGGGTGCGCAAAGACCGTTGGGTCTAGCTCAACTAGCTGGTCGGATGGAGGGACGGAACCCGGTCTTGGTCGCAAGAGTGATGACAGGGTAAGAAGGACTGGAGTCGCTACAGGGAGAGCTGAGAGTAGTTAGCATCTAGCGCAGCGTTCCATAACAGGTCACTCACCTTGAGATCCTGTGCTATGTCCGATCCCTAGTGCCCGAGAGGAATCTACGGCAAACTGTGTTGCATCGGTTTTGAGTAGTCCTAGGGAAGGGGTAGTGGCCGTGGCATCCGTGGCAATGGTAGACAGACGCGCACGTTGCGGTAGCTAGCAGAAAGCATTCAGTATATTTAACCTTCTTTCATTGTGTATAACACATACTCGATGCAGGGTCTGTCGTACCACTGCTAACATTGTGTTAACGGGTCGTCGAGCAAAGTCAAGTGTGAGTATGTAAGCGCCTATGAGTTGATGCGCCAGCGCTACATCGCTGGATTGGGCTATCATATTCCCACGAGTACGACTGGGCCAGAAGCAGTGGGGACAACGCCCGACGCATCCATCCATATCCTTCAAGACTCTCGAGGGGTGAGTACGCCGTTTTGCTGCGTGTGTGGGCTTTGAAACAGGTCATCTGCAAGTTCTGGTCGGGTTGAGTCCACGGAGTCGTCGAGAAATATGTTGGATGCAACCTTGACCGACCGGATGACGCTGACTGGACTCCTGGACACAAGCCCCTCAAGCGTCGCTGTTCTCCCATGTTTCGTTCCACGTACTTAACTGCATCTTGGCTCATCTAGTTCCACGAATTCGCCGATTCAAGCCGGCCAACCCTCATTCGACATCATGTCTTCGACAGCAAAGGCCGTTCAGACTTTCGGCAAAAAGAAGGTCAGTTCGTGTCAAGGCGACATACACCACTCGACCTGATCTATCTATGCCATTAGACCGCCACTGCGGTTGCCCACGCTAAGGAGGGTCGTGGCCTCATCCACATCAATGGCTCGCCGATCAACCTCCTCCAGCCCGAGATCTTGCGCTTCAAGGTCTACGAGCCCGTGCTCGTTGCTGGCGAAGAGGCTTTCCAGACTATCGACATCCGTGTTCGTGTGAAGGGTGGTGGACACACATCGCAAGTTTACGCCATCCGCCAGGCCATCGCCAAGGCGGTTGTCGCATACTACGCCAAGTACATCGACGCTTACAGCGCACTGGAGCTCAAGAAGAAGCTGGTCGCGTATGACCGTACTCTGTTGATCGCTGATCCCAGGAGAGCGGAGCCTAAGAAGTTTGGTGGTCATGGTGCTCGTGCTCGCAGGCAGAAGAGGTACGTTGCCCCCTACCACACTCTCAAACATATATCTAAATGCATCTTATCTCAGTTACCGGTAAACGCTTGCGTTGCTGGCGTTTTTGCATATTGCATTGTCATGTTCTATTACTGTTTTCCACTCCCTTATGCTATGGCGACATGCAATCTGTACGGATAAAATGGTGCATTAGCGTGGTTGGACTGGTCTCGACTGGTACGTACGGACATGTCAAGAGCATATCAAGATCCAAGGTTCCAATGACGCGAGATCCAAACATGACACGGCATCTATATACCCAGTCGTTAAAGCCGGGCGCACCAGCTGAATTTCTTCGTGCAATTTATCTCTATATTGCCGATAAAGTTTTCTGCTAGGAGCCCGTATATATGCTATCATGCGCGAAATTCTTGAGGCGTGTGCTCACGCGCAGATCTAGAGTAACTGGGTATGTCGACTACGTGAGGGTGAAAGCTTCCTGGTATCGCTGGAACTCGCTCTGTGTCAGTTCCATGTCAACATGTTCAATTCGGCAAAAGGCAACACCAGAGGTGAGATCATGCAAAGCACATCCATGTATACCGATGTTGTGGCTGCTATGGGCGTTCAAAGACCCTGTACAACATCAGATGCGCAGTCAGAAATGACAACGAGGATCCTAATGCTGGTATCCAGTGTGTTTGGCAAGTTTACTAGTGTCATCACAAGTACTCAGGATGGAGAAAATATTCTTCAGCCCGTATCGACAGCCAATGAGAGACTGCGACGCGGGACGCGTGACAGCGCGTGACCTCCGTACCACAGACACCAGGCGGCCCACGCTCTTTGTTCCGCACCGTCAAGACCAACTTGCGGCTGTCAAAACGCTACCCACGGCGCACTTCCTCTTACGAACGAATGGTTATGCATACATCGGCATCGACCTCCAGTGCACGCCGTATCTTTTTCGACAAGGGTAAACCTTTGTATATTTATTTGGCAACAGATATCGAGAACCACACCACCTTGGTCAATAATCTCCGGGTACGCGTGTTCCAGTCATCGATACAATCACATTGAAGCATTGACATTGTACAATCATTATTGAAGGCATCTGGGGCATCGACGCCCTTCTCGCCCGGGGATGCTCAAATCATACTTGTAGCCCCAGGAACGCAGGTGGCCTCCGAACTCTTACACGCTTTCCCCAATAAGCTTTTCCTGGACGTGGAATGGGCACTTTCTGCGCTGCGGACCGGATCATTCGCTTCTCAGAACGAAGGATGGGGAGGGCACTTGGTTCACCCTCGACGTTCTGAGACGCGGGATGGCGTTTCGTCGAGCATGTGGGTATAATTTTCTGTTCTTAACACGATATATTGAGCATCGTTTTCAGAAGCCCTCTTCCCACACCGCGACGAACACCGATTCCTATGAGCGACGGACAGCTACCTCAGCAGCAAACACCAGTCAATGTCCTGGACCCCGCCACGGTACTAGCTTACCTATCGCAAGCAATAGGAGCGGTGCCTGCGGCTAATCCGGCAATGGGGCCACAAGTACCGATACCCGCCTTTCAGCTACCTCCAGGTGTCACCCTGCCGTTTCTACTTCCCCCAGGTATCCCGCCAGCCCCTCAATCGGGACCTGTAATTCAGCAACCAGCGCCCTCGCCAGATATCGTGAATTCATTAGCTCAGCTTTTAAGAGCTGCTCAAGACCAAAGCTCGCGGAATCAATTCCAAGCCCATCAGTGGCCTTCTCAAGGAGTCTCGGCATCACTTCTTAATGCCTCATTTCCGTTCACTCAGACTGCCTCTCATTACGCACCCTTGCAACCTTCCTCTGATAGTGACCTTGCTAATACCATCATGAATGCATTGCGTTCTTCGGCCAGTGCTGGGTCAGCATCGGCGTCTCTCAAGCGAAAATCATGGCAGGACTCTTCAGACCTAGCTACCAGTGGAGGAGGTGGGGAAGACGCAGGGATGGGGCATAACACGAAGCATGAACGTATGGATGAGGACTTTCCCTCCGATGGCCCGAAGCATGTAGGACGTTCGGGCCACAACAAGCGGATATTCACCGATGAAGATGGTTCGATGCTGCATTTTTACGTCTCACCGTCGTTACATAATCGACCCAAGATAGTAGATCACATCAAGGTTAGTTTGTTTTTAATTCAGAAGGCTCAAAGTCCTAATACATGGGGTTGATAGAAACACGGCGGTAAAATCACAGCCGATGTTCCAGAATCGCACTTTGTCGTCCTCTCCAACAACAGTGATCACTTCTACGAGACTTTAAGGAGTGCGGTAGCCTCGGACGTTCCGGCTGTTAAAGCTGACTTCATCATGGAATCTATAAGAGCTAAATCGCTCCTTGACCCTGCGGGGTTCTCTTTCGACGGCGACACTCTAAGAAGAAAGAGAGGCACTCCTATTGTCATAGATCTAGCCGAGATACGCAGGGAGACACATGGTGAAAAGAAGCAAAAAGGGAAACGGCCTAGGAACGCGGGTGGAGAGCGTGACAGAAACTCAGTAGAGTCGGAAGATGACGAGGAAAGGTCGCCCGATCGTGTTCAGAAACCCCCATCCTCCTCGCACAAAGGATCCAAAAAGTCTGAAACTGCTGTACCAAAGGCCCGACCTAAAATAACCAAGAGACGGAAGACAAACGAGATTCGAGCTGAATACAAGACACCTCGATCCATGTCCCCGATTGCTCCCAACACTGTAGTAGAAGTCGGCGGCAAGCACCGTTTTACTGAAGAAGAACGAGAGTATTGGCCGAAATATGCAGCCCATGTATTGAAGTATGATCCTAGCTGTACACTAACAAAGCTCAGTCAACTTCTGGCAGCAAAGGTACTGCATTTCCCGCGTTATCTATGTCTTGCTAACACCCGCCTCCCCAGATGCCGCACCATACGGGCCCATCTTGGTTCACAGCGGTACTGACACCAAATAGGGCGAAGATAGAGGACCTGCGCAAAAGGGCCTTTATAGACGCCCGTAAAGCGGACGCTCTCAAACCGCACTTGAATTCAGTGGAATCTAGTGATCAGCGCAAAGATGAGACCAAGGTTCAAGAATCTCGCCCACAGGTCCTTGTGCCTCGCGGACGGTCAATGGACCTCGAGCAGGATATGGAGATAGTCACGCAATTTATCATGGACGGGGGCGCTGACAATATACCAGATGATGCCGACGTTTGGAAGGCGTTGGAAGAGCAGGTACTTTATTTCCATCTTCTATCATCGTATGTCGCTCACTTGCCTGCAGCATTCTTGTCGTACTCAGAAAAGCTGGGAAGCATTTTGGGAAGAGCATGGGGAAGAGGTGACCAGGGAAGTCCAAGATCGGTCCGCTGTCAATGCAGAGGTGAAAGTTGAACCAGACGCATGAACGAGCTAGAACCTCGTGTTGTGTTCTATTGTAGTCATGTTTGTTCGGCTGTGTCTTCGTATTTCATGTACTATGCACTATACAGTAGCGCACAGAGATTTCCGGGTGGCGCACCTTCGCGAAATTCATATAGTCGGCAGGCGAGCGATGGTATTAACTCGAATCTACATCACTGTGAGGACATTTATTCTGAGTCTGTCGAGGCTGGAGATGAACCGGAATAGAGGGACGGTGGTGGCTGCTTGAAGAACTTCCTTCTTCGCTCCTCCTGTGTCTCCTCACCGGCGGTTCCTGCAATCTTCCTTCCGCCATAATCAAAGACACCGACTGCTGCACCGACAATGGCACATGAACCAAGTGCTGCCGGCAGTGAGCGGTCTATTCTTGACTGTCAGAATCAGCTAGCGCTCTAGTGATGAACTACGCACTTTTGATTCCTGCCAAAAACCCAGCGGCGCAACCTCCAGCAACACCGTTCAGAGAGTCGTCCTTCTCACGTTGGTTTGCAACGGTGGATTCGGTGAAAGCAAATGCCGCACCCATAGCACCTGAGAGGGGTAGGAAGGTTGGCAAGGTCCCGAGATGCCCCGACTACGGCGAAAGCGAGCTGACTACGCACCGAAGAGTCCAATTGTTCCGCCTGTACGTGTCAAGACACCAAATGCTCCCCGTGAATGGTTACCAAACGCATTTTGTGTCGCGCTGACCACTGCACCTATAACAGACGTTTGGAGGGCGACAGTAGATGCATAGCGTAGTGACGGCTTCGGTTCATATGTAGAGACAGTTTCTGCGGCCGCGGTAGTCGCTGAATGTACTTGTTGGAGGTCGGCCATGCCAGACGGTGGCAGCAAAGTGGGTGTGGGCAGGTGGTGGTCAGTTGCTGTCCTGTGAGGGGAAATGAGAACGGCCGTGATGAATTGCCTTTTCTGGTCATTTGGGCGCTTGACGCGGTATTCGGCCAGTCAGAGATCGGCTATAACGTTCTCAGACCATGATGCGCTCTATCATAAGCAAGCCAATGTGTGTGG
>JAXQGN010000443.1:0-26670 GCA_037039805.1 Irpex sp. M6601 | reverse complement strand
TGCTGACGTACTGAGAGGCATGGCGACCTTATCAGGGTAGCATCCTTGTCTTCCTAAGACCGCTTGGCCTCCGACTTACACAGTAGTCGAGATATCGAGCCATTGAGCGCTCGTTCGAATCTATAGCCCAGCTTGAACTTCGTTCAAACGAGTCACGGCTCAACTTGAAATGTGTGAAGGCTCAGGAGCCTCCGAGTATTAATCGGCCTAATACTCTCAGCTCACTGTTTGCATGATGCTAATACTCTGGAGGGCAACATAGTAGCACGTAAATGGTCGGAGGGAATACTTACAGGCTACCATTCATGGCCACTGGTAATGTACTACAATACACGGCACATGTCTTTCAACAACAGGAACAATCATAGAGTCATAACTACCTTGCAAAGGACTGAACCAGTGATTCTATTACTCTAAACGAGCCTGCGGCGAATCCTTGGTCGGAAGTGAATTAGCCAGGGCAAGATCATGGTAGACATAAAAAAGAGGTAAACTTACATTCTGCACGGGCTTGAAGAGTATCTCGCTTCTGTGTGAATTTTATTCAGTCAGGTTATCATAGGACACGATCTCGGAATGCCTCGAATCGAGTGCAATAGCGGTGTTTTCAATGTCCACAGAAAGCGGACTGTGAACCCGCCCCCCGAACCTGCCGCTGGCACGGTGTTGCCCGGCAAATGCAATAGTCCCACTCTGCATGTGCGAGAGCTCAAACTCAGAGGTAAGGCCTGTTCCTCTGAGCGTTGCGCCGCGAAGGCTCAGAATTGTCCGATATGCCTAACGCAACTGGGTCAAACTAGTAGATTAGAATAATAAACGGACAAACCGCAATAGAAGAGGAGCTGATGAGCCAGCTAGATGGTGTTTCAGTGATATGCAAGCCACAGGAGTGAGAAAGACGTACGAGACACCAGTCAAGGCGATAGGTGATTGTGGGAGGGCGTAGAGGAGCAATATATTCAATATGTTTGCACCTAAATATAATATAAGCATAATCATCATGGTGAGCTTTATAACTGCGGCCACGTACCGATGACCCTATAATACCATTGGGACAACGTGACTCAGTTTCATCGAAGTAAAATTGATAAATGCTGCTTACATAACAAACAACATCATGCCGTCACGGAAAAACGTCCTAGCTAGTTCGTTCCTCAGGCTTTTGTTAAAGTATACAGAGAGGAACCTGTATGCGACGAGACTGAAACAGACAACTACCAAGGACGTAAATACACAGAAATTAGCCTTGAGAGAGGCTACATACCGGAGTATGTGGTATTTGCCGTCCTAATGTGATAGTCGAGGATCAATGTACATATTCATATCTGACACTATAAATATTTCCTCACCAGCCTGCGATCGCTAGACGTGGTGTCTTCTTAGTGTCAATGATACAACCGGATATTGGGACAACGGGAGGGAATGGCTCTGTTCGCGCAGAGCCAATATTTGCTAGGATAGATATGACCACCTCGATCTAATGTCGCAGTATATTCAGTTACAAGGGAGTACACATGGTTATATGCCGAAGTAACTTACGATCGTTTCCGCTGTAAAAGCTCAAGTTAGTAGCAGCTCGAACGATAGTTATAGCACACGCACAGATCCAGAGGGAAACTATCCCCCATTTCACTGATGGGACAGCAGAAATTGATGAGCCTCGCTTTCGAATAGCAGGGAGAAAATACTCACCGCGAGGATCACCATGAAAAAACGCGTTAACCCGTACACCCAAAAGGCCATTCACGAGTATCGAGACCACTTGTACGCTCCTGTGAGAGGGCTTCAGTTGAGAACAGAAAAGATGAGAAAAATCACTATGTACGCATATTGCATAACGGCCCACGAAGTACACCTACGATAGCTGGTGAAATTTCACTCAGGAAGCACCGCACGGATCCGCACTCACATAGCCGAAGTGTTTTTCGTACTGAGGATCACTAGAGCATACCGAGTTCCAACATGAGGGTGGTAATGCGGCCAAGGTACGTACCGCTGGCGTTATACCTGAGAAATAAGCTCGTGATGAGAGAGACGGTGTTATAGTAGTAGGAGACCTAGCGTACACAAGATATCCGAAACTCAAGTAGCGGGTTACAAAGTAGGTTAGAGTCGGCGGAGAAAATGTACGGACACTGTTAAGTAGGACATGTTAGGCGTTGTACATGACAACCAGCATACAACTGCAAAACGCACCTCCACATCCTGTTAACCTACAAAACGAGATGACGATAGGGTTTAGCTTGGAACAAGAGCACTGGAGATTAAGCTGACCTCTTGATCCATAGTTACAATGATATCGTAGCTGAGCCATACAGTAGCCGCAACTGAAACGTACGATACCAGCATCAGCTACCACAAACAGGAGGTACATATGGAGCAGTAACATAACACTCACCAGCATTGATATGTACAATGTTGTAGTCGCTGATAGTCTTTAGCAAGGTGTCAAGAGCTTGTACCTGTTGTTCAGGAGTGAGAGCAGGCTGAGTGGCGTTGGACATCTTGCAGAGATGGCAATGCTGGGAGGATTGGATACCCAAGGCGAGCCCTTATAAGGAGGTTATAGGGTATGGTCGCATGCTCCTTGAATGTGTAAGAATATCTCAATCGTGATATCCGAAGCGGTGCGAATGTCAAGAGCATCAATATCAGCTAAGCATGGATGCTAGGTAATGAGATGGCATGTGCACACTTTGAATGTTACCGCAAACAACCGGAAATATCCTTGAAACAACAATGTCTGCGTATACGGTTATGCTCCCAATAATATGACATGATGATCATGAAACCTTGGGAATTTTTTGTGACTGTGTGCGCCATTTATGGATCGTAGCCACCTGAGCTCTTGAGGTTATGGGAGCTTATCAGCTCGCGACCAGAATCTGTCTAATGCAACGATCTTCTCAGTTCAAAAAGGGTAGCGAGGGAAGGCACACACTAGAGGCATCCAATGAGTATTCGCAAAGCGTTCCATATAGGAGGGATGTGAGTGCGCAATGTATAGGCTAGTATAGCAATGAGGATTAGAACATGTCATGCTTCTTAGGCACGGAAGGTGTAACATACCACTGAGGTAATAATCGATAATAGAGGACCGTTCCGACTGATGTAGGAACTCAGTGCCCATTAGTTGGGACTTGCATTCAGAACAGGGCTATGAGAGCAGCACCCCTGATTGAGAAAACTCGTTCCGAGCGGCGAAACAGGAGAGCGTTCATCATTGTAACAAATAAGCTGTGCGTTGAGGAGTCCCCTGGTATGATATCGAAGTTTCTGCGCGCACAGCACATAGAGTCACACCCACGCTCGACAGTGCGAGCCGGCCCCGGAGTGATAGATCTTTTAGTGTTCTTTTCTGTCAATAAGCATTTGAATGCAGAATAAACATTTGAATGTGAATGCAGACACTTCGCACCAAACGGTTGACTGCTGTATGACGCCGAATTGGAAGCACGGCGCATGCACATGGCAGTCACTGCGTTTCCGGAGCAGCTACAGCGACAGGGCTGAACAGGTCTGTAGGGTGCCTGTGTGGTCGTAACTGAGCTGCATAGGCATCGACGAGGGTCACAGCCGGCGCTCGATACATATGCCTTTGTAGGTAATCAGCCAAAACTCACCGGCGCTACGTGACTCTGTGACCCGCAACAAACTGACACAACTGCGACGTTGTTGCCCCGAGCTTACATAAAATACACATTATATGTAATATACTACGATTAGGATATAAATGAAATCGTTTGGAAGCATACAGAAACTGCGCACTACGAGTAATTTCGAGCACAGCTGCACAAGGCTGGCGCTGACCCGATTGGTATTTAGCTCTAACCAGTATGCGCTCGAGATGCTTCGAAACACTGTATATCATTCAGCAATGAAATACAGAGACGAATATTACTGTCTTAGTATGGATCATAGCCTTCAATTTCCACTAAATCATCGTCCGCGTTGGTGAAGTCCTCTCGGCATCCTCCGAGTCAGCTCCCAACTCATCCATTACCTCGTCTTCTTCATCAATCGTTTCCCTGGCGGCACCACGCTCGTCTTCCTGTTCCGAGTCGGCTGCTGAGGATTCATATCCTCAACCCGCTTCTCCGTCGTCTTCATCACGTTCCTCGAGGAAGCGCATGAGCATATCGCGATCGGCATCGTGTGTACTGGAATTGCAATGGAACTCGCTTACATATTAACGTAGTAGTATTGCCAGTCCTCGTCATCGTCTTAAGGACGTCTTGCTATGGACAGCCCTAGGAGACTTGCAGTGCGTCCGTGCGCAAAGGCAGAGATCATGTGCACTTTCGCTGATGTGGTACGATAACTTGAATATCCTGCTGTCAAATATGCACCTCCGAGTCCCTGTCGGCTGCAGCGGCGGCCACGGCAGTCAAATTGGACGCAGTAGCTGCTGCGTCATAAGCAGTGATAGCACCGGTCAATTGAGTTGCTGCTCTATGTAGCTCAGGTGTATTACTGAAACTTATCTTGTGGCACCAACGGCCTCCCGGCGCCGCGGTAGCACTGCGGTCATGTCAGAGTGACACTCCCGCTGCAGCTGGAGCAGCGGAGAGGACTGCTCGAGGATGAGTCTATGGAGCTGTGATTAATTCGCAGTCAGTACTTGATGCAGCTAAAAGGCTAAGGGTTGACGGATCTACACAGAACGTCGTTATCTTTATGTACAGCCGGTGCCACTGACAGGCAGCGCTTTCGATTTGTAAACTTTCCCACAAATCCAAAGAAGCCACTCAAGCCAGTTATAATCTAGTGCTGTATTTCCCCTCCTGAAAGAACTTCACCAGTGAGCGTTTCGTACGCATGCGAACTTGCTCGGACGAGTCATGGAGGGTGGGATGGCCCGGACGGGGTGGGTACTGGTCTCTCCCGACTGCGCCTGGAAATCGGAGTCGTGGTGGTAGTCTGAGGAACTGAGCGAGATTGAACTTGAATAGCGGTGCTCTGAGACTCGGGAGCGCAAATTCCGATGGTAATGAAATAATAAGCTATGATAAACTGCCAATATATATAGTAGCGTCTGTGGAACGAAAGTATAGCGAAGCACTGAAGTATTCATATCATGTCAACCACTCCTCTAGTACTTACTTGCTTAGACATCCTGTCGGACTGACTGAGGCAGAAACATCGCCACCCCCATGTCCAAGTCATCAGTCATGTCTTATACCGAGCGCTATATCTTAGGGTAATCGCCTTGTCAATCGGTGGAGAGAGATGCAGAGAATTGCGGTGGTCGGCTGGAGGGAGGGTTTGAAGCGCAATGCCGAACTTGTCGGTGACTTCGCAGTCGAAACGCGTGAGGAGGTGCGTCAATACTTGTCTGTAGATTAATTGAGCCATGTGTTTGCCGGTACAGGGGTGACGGCCTGAATGGGAGCGAATACTATCAATTGAAGGCACAATACCCAAAAACAACGGAAATAGCTTACCACTTCCCCAAGCGACGAACCTGAGCTGCTTCGTGTCGCTCGTGCCCTCAATGCGTCCTGGGCTAAACTGCTGAGCTTTGGGGCCGTAGTATTCTGGATTTTGATGAGCATCTGACATCGGATATACGACGCAACCATTCTTCGGAATCGAGCATCCATCGAGATCAAAGGCTTCACCAATGTTCTGTCGGAGCAGTACCCCGTGCCCATGCGAGCGAAGAATCTCGTTCGCGATCATGTCGAGCAGGGGTAGGTCGGTGTCCCAAGCTCGAAACGGAATGCGATCCAGGGACTCTGGTGTAGCATCGTAATTATCGAGTAGCCCGCGCATTTCCTCAAGGATCTTGGCCTTCCACTCTGGGTACACAGTCAAGTGGATTACAATCCAGGAGATAAGACGAGTAGAGTTGAGCAGGCCGGCGTAAGTGGCCCCTATCGCGAACTAGGTGGAAGGTTATAGTATGATCTCTAATCATATTAAAAAACTTACAGATATAATACCCTCAATGCCGTCTCCTTTATCGAGCAATACCTTGATAGTATCGGTATAGTCGCCGGACTTTTCTTCGCGACATTTCTCCAGACTCTTGCCCAAGGCTCGATAAAGATTGAAACCGTAGTAATACTTTCTTAAGCGATTGTATATTGGAGGCCATGTAATACCAGGCGAATCGATGGAATTGTACAACCCGCTGACATAGCCAACGAGTCGTTTGTCGCCTGAAATCTCGTCTGGAAGAGTATTCCGCAAAAGGACCTGAAGAACAAGCTAAGTATAGATGGAGGCATTCAGAACAAGACCTGTGTCCCCAGTAAACAGTATTTGACCGCTTACATCGTGATGGAAGTGAAATATATCAATATTGCCGCATTCTCCTAAAGCAGAGTACGTATCATTGATATTTCGAAGCACTGAATAAGATCCTGCATTGGATCAATGGTTACGACACCTAAATTTGACATTAGACACAAGACACGTACTCTGTTTGAGCTTTTCTGGACCGAGCACCAATTTGTATCGCGAATAAAATGAGGTAAGATTGAGTCCATTGGGGCCGGATGGCATGCCATCCACGTCTCGCCAGTCCACATCCTGTGCGGATAGCGGTCAGTACTTGTCGACTCCTACGGTTCGCAGATTTTGCCATACTTCTGGGAGCATCTGCATGTATCCGCGATCAAGACTGAGGTCCTTATGATTGAAAAACGCGTATGCAGCTTCAGGACCGCTCAGCACAGTGACCTTTAGCTACATAGTGCGACTTCAGAGTCAGAACGGTCCACCCCCGGGGCGCGACCACATACCTTCCTTGAGGCTTTGACCCTCATTATCTTGCCAGGGATGATGGAGAGACACTCGTTGATAAACTGGTTTCGGCGAGATGCCCAGTCCATACAACCGACAAATGGCATTCCGGTAAACAAAGGGACGCCATCACTTTCCGTTTTGGAGGTGTGTCGGTATGACATGATGATACGGGTAAGGTAGCGCTGCACGAGCATGATAGCGATCGCGATGGCGAAAGCCGTCAGGAGTGCGCCGCAAAGGGCCTCTCGCGTTACAAGAGAAAGCACCTGAATCATGGTGGGGTAGGATGAGTGCTAGAGCAAGGTTGTGATACCGTATATTTATACTGAGTCCCGCAATTTCCTTCAGCTTCTTAAAGTGTGTAAGTATTGGAGACTGCACGAATGAGGAAAATACGTGCCAAGAGATTGGCTTTCTAGCTAGCCTCAGTACTGCATGAACAATCCATCCTTGGACGAATAAGTTGGCCATAAAACATGATCGTCACTATCTCTAATTGTGCCATAGTAGGGGACTTACTACTGCTCGCATACATATCGGGTGCATCATAGAACGATTGAACCTACTCTGTGACAGATATCAACGAAGAAGGCGATATACCATCTCAGGTTCTCAGGTTCACGTACCGAATCACAGATATCCTCGTTCCTTTACAGCTTGAACTCCGAGTCTGCTGCGATTCAGCTCGAGGCGCCTCTTTGAGCGGCACGTCTGGAACGGAAGACAATGAAGTTCATATCAAGAATCCACGATGATACACGTGTACTTGGCCGCTCATGACCGGTGCTGATGAACACAGTCAATATCTCACCTCATTTCTGTATCTCGGAAGACATGGTCCGTACACCAGTTGTACGAGAACCGCCCCGGGGGCCCACTTTTCTATCTTTGCCATATGACAATCCCAAATATTACAAGGCCCTGTACTGTGTAGTCGGCCCGACACTGATTCCGTCATTAATCGTAGTCAGATCACCGATGAGAGAGCTATTAGACTCTCCTTTGGTGATCGTTTAGAGCCTAAGATTGGCCGGTCCTAAAACTCGAAGCCTCATGAGTGGTCAGCATCTTGCTGGCGCCGGACCTGGAATGCAAAACATGCCGCTCAGTGCGTGCAGGTTAAGCTGGGGAGATTGAGAGTTCACTCACGACACAGTCGAAAGCTTCCGTTTCCCAGCATTCGGGCGTCGCCGTCAGACCAACGAGAGCTTCGCCAAGAAGAGTGAAGTGACACAAGATAGGCTCTCAGAAGCTGATACGATGCACCGAATCTATTACAAATCCTGCGATCAGCATTCTGAAGTTGACCAGATTGTAATTGAAGGGCGGGCGAACCTAGGAAAGTGCCGAACTCGTGCCTTAAGTGCCTTTCACGAGCGCGATAACTCTATAATGGTGGTCATCGAGCCTTTGTTGCAACTGGTATGAGTACTGCCTTCGCATCCTGTGTCATTGCGGCGTCGGTTTCCCTTATTCCCTCGGCGCCACCGAATACTAATTAGCTCCCCATTCTTTCAATATGGCTTCAATACACGGAATGGGGAGAAGGAGGGATTGAACCAGCCGTCTGTGTCAGGGTAGAGCGATACCTTTAGTCACCGGCAACGTTGTAGTAAGCTCGAAGAAACGGGCCGCCCGAGGACAGCACTCATCCGCGAGATACACAAAGGATACGTGTTCAGACTGTCCTGACAGGTACCACACCATCCAGATCACTGTAAGTCGGGGAAATCTTCTAAAATCATTCTGAACTCTAGGTATTATGTCAGTATTTTCAACATGATACGACAGAATATAATACGTACGCAATGCGACCAACTCAACGACACGATCCGGGCCCCTAGGAGGTGCCGCACTATCGTTCAAAGCAAGAAGAGACTCCAAGGTGATCGCGATATTTCAAGTGATATGTCTTCATGTCATGTATACACCAGTTAGACGGCACGTAGACGTAGACGTGAGAACCCGGATACATGGAAGGCGGTTGGATTTACAAAACGAGGGCAGGGCTTTCCAGAAGCAAACCTCACTAGTAGACAACTTCGATCAGACATCGTGAGTTGTTCATCTTAAGAGGAGTTTCTGGTCAAGTTCGTTTCTTGAGGAGGTTCCATTAGAAACTCCGTATATCTCCTGTTGGATGTCTAGGTATACCAATAGTGGTGTTCAGTGTATGTGATGTCGCACCTGGTACTAGGTTCAGTATCCTGATCCTCCTCATTCGAACCTGGCAGTACTTACCGTGATGTCTCAACTCGAAGGCCGGACAGCTCTGCCACGGCAGTAAAAGGCATCGAAGGTGACAACATGCTTGCCGTTGTGGTCCTATAGGGTGCGTATATCAAGCACATCACGTCATTTCGCGAGAGATTAACCCGTCCGTCCGCAGGTGGCTTTTTTGTCCTGAGCCAGCTGAGGGAGGGGCGGGGTTAACGTGAGGGTATAGATTCAAGTACAATACGGTGAGCACGTACGTTATCTCTGCTTCGCACAAAGGTAGACGACGGCGCCGTCGTTCTACGGTTCACCTCTCCTCATTCCCTTCCGCCACATTGAAGTTGCGGATTCCGGCACCACTCAGCATCCGCGTGACAAACCGACTATATGGGACAAATCAGTGACTAGTGGGAATAGAACAGAAAGGGTAAATCTTGTCTGAATGATATTACAAGAACAATTACTCATCCAATCCACGTACTTATTCCCCGACAGGTTGAGCAGCTGTCAGCAGTGAGCCGCCGGCTCGTGTGCTTTCGTGCTTTACTGGTATCTCGCCCATGATCAGCTAGGCTAATGCTCTAGCGGGAGCACTAGCGAACTCACATGGAAGCCCTTGAGAGAGGGTTTACGCACGGGAAGTCGCATAAGTTGATAAAGTCGGAGCGTTGTTTTACTAGTAGCACGTTCACATGAATCACATCGTCGAGCGGTTGTTTGTCTGTGTTAGGATCCAAAGCTGTTGCCAAACATACACAAATAGTTGTGAAATCGGCGCTCAAACTGCACCGCTTTGTCTTTAGCGGCGTCCTTCCTCAATCACAACCTCGATTATCCACTCTATAAAAATTAATCGGAGGTGTTCATTGGAGGATTTATACTTGCGAAAAAGTCAGAATGGCAACCGAAATGTTGATGAGTGTCATCATTCAGATTACTACCGTGCCCAACTCATGAATTTACTATGTGGCTAAAAGGTGGTTCACCGAAGACATTGTAAGTATTGACTCAGCTGGCTGAGTCAGGCATAATGGAGCTCTAGGCCCTAGTGGTGTATCTGTGCGATTATGAGCTAATACACAGAGTAAATGTTTGTATACGAGCTAAGGGACCTTCTGAGATTTTGAACCTTTCGGTAAGCCCTCTGTAGCTAAAGTATCATATTGACTCGACGATATTGACACACGCTACCTACAGCGCCAAGTGCATAAGTATCAAGCACCAATGTTCACTCTCGGCGGGTGCCAGCAACCAATGCCATTGGGGTGAAGAGCTTGTTTGTATTAGAACTCATATGGTTAGAGTTCTTGCATTCACTCACTTGTAGATGACCAGCTTCGGACAATAAAGCTGCAGCTTCTCTCGTGAGAGGGCCGAGAGCACCCGCATCACCTGAGTTATCCGCCCACCGGGTGCAGCCATTAGACAAAGCTGTGTCAAGTAAGGAATACCATGGTACACTGGCTCTGCTGTTGACAGTGGCAAGATCATCATATTGCACGTCGGAGAACTTTGCCGCCTGCAACGCAGCCAACGTGGCAGGGGCTGTGCGGTCTGCCGAGGATCCAGCTCCCAAGCCGCAGCTGACCTCGAATAGTTCGGCCAAACGGCGGTGGTCCACGTTGCATGTATTGAACACATTAGTCCAGCACCATTCATACGATGCAAACTGAAGCAAATCTATTTCAGACAATGCACATGAGCCTGACCATCCTCGGAGCGCACGGACCTTTCCACCTGGTCGAAGGAGGCTAGACAGGTTGACATATAGCTGAGGTAGGTTGGACACACTCTGTTGGCCACGAATCAGAGTTAGCTGGTACTGATGAACTAGTACCGGGAGAAAGCATACCCTCAGAGATTCTATAGAATATATGGCATCAAATGCCTCGCAAGGAAGGTACTGGTGAGCAGATTCTAAACCCGGTACTGAGCGAATGTGAGCAGGTATAGTACTCGACGACCGGGGCCCCCATACCGTGAATGAAGGTAACACAGGCTGAAAAGTTGAGAAGTCGTACCCTCTGATTGGCCTCCAAAATCTTAATGGTCGTATCAGTTAGTAAGTCCGTAGAACGTGTAATATCGCAAGCTTGAACTGATAATCTAATGCGGCTTTGCTTACTTTCTGAGGATCTGTGTCGACGCCACACACATGAACGTTGGCGAATTGCGCGAGCTCTAAGGCAGCAGAGCCAGTTCCACAGCCGACATCGAGTACACGCATGCCCGGCTTGAGGCGAAGACGAGAAAAGAGATAATGCTTGTGGCGCTGACGAGATACACCGCTTTGGTCTCCTCTGAACGCACGATAGAAGTGGAAGTCGTCAATCGCGGAATTCATCGCTGAGACAGTAGGGAGAAAGCTAGATGGAGGAGGGAGAGTTGTGTGACGGAGTAGAGCGTACCTAACTAGCTTCGTTCAAGTCAGTGCGTCAATAACCTGAAGGGAAACCATATTGATATCGATCCTACAACCCGACCACCATGGCACACCGGCGAAGACGGACGCTACCGCGGCGCAGTTAAAGAGCAAACTGTATAAGCAGGACATCCTGCGAACCATCACAGTGACTTCGCGATGGAGGGAAAATGTTCTATCCGTCACCGGATGGATTTTACTAGATGAGGGCAATGGATTGGTTAAGGGCTTGTTATGACTGGCTCATACGCATGGTCCCTGGAGGCAACTATAGCCGAGGCAGCGGTATACACAGTATCCTTAGAACAGGATGTCAGTTAAGAAGTCGAACCCGATGCCGTTCTTAGTATGCTACTGTCTCAGCTACTACATCCGAGACCTATTTCATGTTTCTTACGCGCTCTAACAAGCGGGGATCTCAGGCTGTCACTACATATCAAAGGTCCAGGGTGCTGTTTTCAAGTTGCTTGTACCTTCATGAGGTATCAAAAAGGGCGCGGCTCAGCTGTCACAGCCTCAATAGAATCGTACATACTTCAAGTTCTCGCGCCCGTCTGGTGCCCTTGAACCTGTTTGTCGTGATAGCGGACTGTCACCACCATCTGACTATCACGCGTTTCATCTTGATCACCAAGGCCTCGGATTTGATTTGTCAATGGGAGTGAACTCAATTCCTGCTAGTGCAAGTACGAAGTTGATGACAGATTTGTGCCAGTGCGAGAGACCACGATAGGCCACTAGATAGAAGCACAACCTGAAGGGAAGAAGATGGCAGGACCTAGTATGTACAACAGCAGATATCGCAGTGAAGCATAGAACTGTTCGTCATAACCGCACGTTCCCAGTCTCGCGGTGCTTATTCGGAAACGATGCCGCTGTTATGGACTACACTCAATTATTTGATCTAGATCATGTGGTACTGAACACTCTTACACCCAAATCCCCTTGCGAGCCGTAGTTATTGTATTTTATTCCCGTTGATTGAACGCGTAGGCTATACCGTACTAGTATTCTGTACATCTCGTTCGTCACCACTCTCAGAATCTCAAACTCGAAGGCACTGATAGATCGAATGGTAGCTAAAAATCCCAGGTTAATAGGCGTCCTCGCTGCCCCGAAGCGTTTGCGATGCATCCGGACTTGCTTGGAAAGTTTGCAGAGCGATTCCTGTACTTTCATGGTCGATGTCAAGAATATCTTTACCTCGCCTGCGACGGTGGCGCACGCCAGGCCCGTTGGCAAATGCCATCGGGGTGCTTGACTGTCTCTGAGACACCTCGAATTCAGAGCTGAATCCAGATCCCTTGCGGTGCGCACCGCGTAGATCGAGGATGGTACGATACGACTGCCAGAAGACACGAATCAGTAACACGGGGTCTGACGGTTCGCTAAGGAATCTGACTGACCGCTATTGAAAATGCAGCAACAAGCCATCTATAAAGGCCACCTCAATTATTATCCGTACTCTGCTCAGATAGCGGTAAAATAGCGTACGGAACACCTGCAAGCGTGATAAGTGACTTCGGGAGCGCGTACAGTAGAATTAAGTTGACGATATTCGCTCCTGATATAGGCGGAATAAGATCCAGAAAGGTTATGCTGTAAAGTGAACACACCGCAAACCCTGTATAATGAACAATCATGTGAGCCTGGATAACAGTATAGGACAATTAGGAAACACTTACATGAAGAATAGCATAGCACCATCACGGAGGAATGTTTGAGCGAGCTCGTTCGTCAGGTTCCGCCTCAGATACACAGAGAGAAATCTGTATGTAATGAGGCTGAAACAGAGAACTAACCACAGATGCCCATTCAAGTTCAAATTTACGCCCATTAACGGAACCATCATGGTGGGTCCACACACCTGAGTAAACAATATTGGTGACCCTAAAGGTGTTTAAATCAATAAATGTACTGAACCGTCTATTATTATGCACTTACCAAGCAGCAATCGTCATCCGTGGAGTAGCGATACCGACCGGGAGGCACCCTGAGGACGGAATCTCGGCGGGGAACGGCTGTGGCTCCGCAGACTCGGCACCAGAGATGGTTGACAGAACAAGCTCGACCTTTGTGGCACTGTGAGTCCGGAGCAAAATCGATTTCTGAAACATTAAGGAACGTACCACAGTCTCAGCTGTAGGCATATAGGGGTGAGATCTCTGTGGCGACTGCATATATCCAATTACTTACCGATCCAAAACAATCCAACGAGCCATTTGACTAAGATCACAGTAAGAGTTCTGTTTACTGTACATGCTTAGTTTACTACTACTTACCACGGCGATCACCTGAAAAGAATGCGTTGACACGAACGGCCAGTAGGCCGTTCACGAGTAGGGACATGAGTTGCACGCTCCTGTAAGCATATTGAGTCTGTGCAACTCATGCGGATGGTGAAAGTACTTACGCTGCTAACATTATTCCCCATCTGGAGCACCTAGAACGCATAGTCAGACTATTCTGGTTACATTGAGGAGAAAGATATGCAAGATACGTACATTGTTGGACTGAGGTCTTTGCTCAGGACGACTGCATAGTATGTAAATACGCAGTCTCCAGTAGTACCCGATGACTTACTAGTTGCATTGTACCTGATAAACTCGTTGGTTCCAATGTGTAAAGGAAACAGAGCAGAAATAAACTTACACTAGATAAGCGAAGCTGAAGTACCGAGTGACGAAATATGTTAGAGTAGGTGCCGATAGCATACGTGCACTGAGCAAGCTTATGCCAGTGAGTTCTCAGAAAACAGCTATTCAACGCCCACTCACCCCCACATTCGATTAATCTAGCGTTTGAGGAATACAAGATTAGTGATCATCTTGACGACGAGAAGAATTTCACCTCGTCACCCATAGACATCAAGATGTCAAATCCAACCCAAACAGCACTCGCTACTAGTTGATAGAAGTACAGAGGTAAATTAGCAGGCCAATGGCTAGGAATCATGTATGCAATGGACTAACCAGCATTTTTGTGTACGATATCAGAGTCTCTGAGCGTTCGAAGGAGTTCCTGAAAGGCCTGCGCTTGCTGCTCAGGTGTAAGCATTGGCTGTGTTGCGTTAGACATTGGACGGGCCGAATTGTTGCTGCTGAGAGAAAAAGGTGCAGTGATATTGCGAGACTGCGGAATGCGAACGCGTGAGTTTGGGCAGTATAAGTAAGTGGGGACTGGGACAAGGATGAAATCCATACATCAAGCATAGCCGAAGCCATGAATGGACGATAAATGAGTGACATGTTTAGATAACGAATCATTGCGCGGCTTCTCCTGTGTGTACAAATAAGAGCAGATACAGCACGAGGGTATTGAGTCCGAGGGCGATGGATCCCATCACGAGGAACAGAGATACGTTCCCTAGAATGTGATGTGACGTTTAGCACCCACTCTGCTGCAGTGTCATTAGTCCTACTTATCAGCGACAGGAATCTGTGACATCCTGCGTTCGTGCTTACTTGCATACGCCCTCCTCCGTAACGAGCCATTGAGGCCTAGAGATGCTCAATGCTGACTTCTAAAATACATGTTAGAGGTGTGTGGATGCGCATGAGGATATATTCACCTAGGCAAGGGCTGTAGCTCGCTACTGCTCCAGTACAGTGGGACCAAGCAGGCATATTGGGCGGAATATAGCCGTCGGTTACGTGACAAACGCTCGCCAGAACCTACAGATCCTCCAGAGATGAGTGACGCCTTACTCATGCAGTCCTCATCTCGATGACAGGATCTCACGCCGACGCTCCGGTCAATGGATCGAAGTATGCAGGATGCATATGGTGGCATCTATAGGAGTGTACAGTACGTCCTATATCACACAGTGGATTCAGTCAGTACAAAGACGTCGACGCATGACGCAGTGAGCCGAAACCGAGGTGGCTCCGCCACCTCCGAATGTATACATGAATCTCGTACCAGTCCCTGGCCAGATGCCAGTGAAGTTTGAGGATGAATCTAATAGATCGCATTGTGATGATGTGGTTGCAAACGTGTAAACGGAGATCACCGTACTTATCCGGTAGGCCAGCCAATAGCGAGAGGCACCTCATCGCAGTGGGGATTTCTTCACTACGCCGAACGGTGACTACCAAAAAATCAGGATCGCGAGAGATATACATAGACATAGAGCAACGTACTGTTTGCTCCTTGTTCCTGTATTGCAGGTGGCAAACCAGCTATAGTTTACATTACGACCAATCGCAAACCTACTTACCAGGACACAGCTGCATCGCAAGATTCACGGAGTGCAAAGTTCCCCGGACAACGACGAGACTGGTCCGATCGCTCACATGATGATGATGATGATAAGTGACCGCCTGCGAGATCTCTGTGAGCGCCCCCTTTTTTCAAAGTCCACCGGCCCAATCTGGCATTCATCTAGTTCACTGATGCTGATTAATGATTGGGCATCCACTAAACGCCCTAACGAGCGATTTATTCGTGTCGGATTATAGAGACTGCTCTCACATTTGCTGTCGTATCCTTTGTCGCCTGATGTCATGTCTCATTCCTTGACAGTCGGAACTCACCCCACAAGTCTGCGACGATGATCAAACATCAAGTCCTCCGATGTCCCCTGATCAGATAAGTATTCGGGCCAGCTGCAGCTGGTCGCGTTGTGTTTATTGCATAACTGTTTTTGATCATGACGGTGTGTAATTCTTGTGGACTCGCTTTAAGTATGGTAATGAATATTATTCGATTTGAAAACTTCAACTATAGGTACAGTGTTTCACACGCATCCATCGATTTAGTTTGTTCTGCAGGGAAGAGAGTATTCCCTTACAGCGCACTCTACAACGTTGCTGATTATCTGGTGCCACTATGGGAGCAAATGCGACTCTGCTCCGTATTCTCCAGAGAACTCTTGTGAATCTCAGGCTATACACGAGTGCCAACGAGCACCGCCATTGGTGTGAAAAGCTGGAATCTTGAAGGTAAGCAAACATATGTCACATGATTTTGGATTATTCACCTGAAGATGGCCAGCTTCGGACATGATAGTTGCAGCCTCCTTTGTAAGGTTCCCGAGAGCTCCGAGCCTCCCCGAGACACTAGCCCATTCAGTGCGTCCATTGGACAGCGCAAGGTCAATGACGGAATACCAGGGTACACATCCCATGGCCACATCAATAAACACAGAAGTCTCCCCCTCGGAGTCATGGTCTTGCTTCAATCGTGCGAAGGCTACTTAGTACTTAGTAGCGTTTCGGTTAAACCATGTAAGATCAGCATATTCAAAGTAGTATATCCGTCATGTTATCTTGAATGGTACATTGGCCTGAGTGACACTCGTTCTGGATCCACGCCAATGCCATTCATCCATACACTACGCGGACGATGAACTTCCGTTACCTATTCCCCCTGGAACATCTGAATAGTAGGCTGAATTACTAATACGATCTAAAGCCATCGCACATGCTACTATGGAGTGCCGTGAAGAAAGTAACATAACAATCGAACTATGTGGTAGATTGCATCAGTTTATGATTCTTAATGAGAAGGGCCGAGAGGGACGCTAGGATGGCACATGGGACGCAGATGAGGAAAACACGGCTGACGCTCGTCGTGTACGCATGTATTACCTCACTCCTTTGCAATGGAGGTAGCGTAGAAATGACCTCGACGTTCTGTTTGACTGCTTGTATGATATCACTTGAGATCTTTGGGGAGATCTTAGCGATCTGCCTCACAAATTCATTGTCCAGCACCGCGCCACCGATTCTATCATATGCAGTATTTAGCAAGTATATGTGTTCACAGAAGCCTAGACTTACGCTATTCCAATCGAAAGTCCAATCAATTGAGAAAAAGAGCAAACAGAGGTTGCCTGCGCAACAAGATCAGGTTGGGAACTGAACTCTGCCTGCACACTCAAGATCTGGCAGATCGTGCGTAAGTCCTATAATATTGGGTAGATTGGGCAGGATTCACGTACGGTGTTCTGTAAGGCAGCACCGACTCCTGTGCCAAACAGAATCTGGAATCCTATAAGTTTGGCCGTGCTTGTCGATGATGTGACCGTGAACAACATCGCAGCACCGACAGATCCTAAAACAGCGGGAGGGAAGGCAATGAAGGACCAATAATGATGGGTCACCTGAAACGCAATCGTAACTGAGATAATTGTGGCTGATCAGGTTCTGACACTCACATTGGCAACGGCGCCTGCTACCCCCGCAGCTATGTAAGTTGTAGATCTCAGTATTCGGCGAGTATGATATACGTGTGCATAACGAACATATTACACCAGATCTGTAGTGAACACTATTCACTAATTGTTTCATAATTCATATTGATCATAAACTCACAACATGTATGGCAAAATGTTGATACCAGACTGCGTGGCAGACGCTCCTTTCACTTGGTAGAAGAATGGCTGGGATGTATCAGGCAATAACACGAATTCTTAGGAAACGGAAGAGACAAACCAGAAAGTACTGTATAATGAGAGTTAGCAGCAAACGATCGACCGTGCAAAGAGAACACTTGCCGTTCCAATGACGAAACACACATACAGCAGCATCTACGTGCGATTTAAATAATACCGTTCGGCTAAAGAACCATGTGATACTCACAGATGCAAGACAGGCACCGACTTGTGTGCGATGAGTCATCAGCTTCATCGGCAAGAGCGCTCTTTTTCCCTGACGCATTTCCCATATAATAAACACGCCGGTGAGCACGGCAGCCTAGTTATACTTGTTAGCCAGCGTTGTTTGGTAGGCGTTGTTGAACCTCACGTACAACGCATAACATCGCAATGACAGCCGGGTCATTCCATGCCTTTTGGTTCCCTCCCCATTGTAGAGGCAAGATAAGCGTGACCGTCACAGCTATGCTGAATAAACTTCCCAGCCAATCGATGGCAATCCAACGAGACCACCATGGGGACGATGATATACTGGCATCCTCACTGGGATCATATCCTGCAGGCAGAAGTATGACGATGACCACGAAAGCGAGGCCTCCCAGCTGGGTATACGGGATGGTTAGATACAAATACACTGTTCGCATGTACGATCAGATCCTACCGGAAGGTTGATCCCTGTCGACATTTTCCGTCAGTGAGGAGGTTAATTAGGTATAGTGATAACTCACAAAAACACCACCTCCAAGTTAGATGTTCTGTGTCAGGTGACATCATGATCTTATTTAGGAAAAAATACATACTTGGCCAGAGTTGAGCCAACATACCTGAGAAGACGCCACCAAGGAGTGGCCCAACGATACTGGAGATAGCAAAGACAGCACCGAAGGAGCCTAGATATGCTGGCCTCTTCTCCAATGGAACAATCTACTAGTGAATGAGCACGTGCACCTCCTTTTTCGAAGCAATGTGAAACTACCTGAGCTAGAATTGATAACACTGCTACGTAGATCCCACCGCCCCCAGCTCCGGCGATGACCCTTCCGAATATGAGCAGCTGGATGGTGTTTGCTAACGCACATATGAGACTTCCAGCCATGAATATGGTTATGGCGACGAGGAGGACTGGTTTTCCGCGAACTACAGCGAGAATCTTTCCATACAATAGCATGAGACCAGCCTATAAGGCAGTTAAATGCGGGCTGCCCGACAACTCGTAGCTATCAGGCACTCACCTGCGCTAAGAAATAGCCACTGGCTATCCAAGAGAGCTGCGAAATGGCGTTGAAATCAGAGGCAATGGAAGGGAGAGCCGTCGAGATGATCGTCTGGTCTAGTGCCATCAGACTACTTGCTAAGAGGAACCCGCTAGTTGAAAGACGTTGAGCGTTGCGTAAAAAATCCCAAAGAATCACAGACATCATTATAACCAGCAGACGAGGTCCCGTTACCGCTGTCGGCTGTTGTGCGACTTGTGAAACATTCAATCCCGGTATTTCAGCAGTCTTAGTACTGTCGACTTCGTGCTGCTCAAGACCGACATGCTTCTCGTCGCTCCCTGAGATGAATGTTGGTTCGGACTGGGCTTCTGCCATGGTAGCAGGGCCTGCTGGAACAAGCTGTCTGAACACAGAGGGAGGTCCACGGAAAACAACCTTTGAACTGCCCAGTCATATGGGAGTATGCTCCTGTGTTCCATGATCATGACCCTAATAGATGCGACATCGTCTCGTTCCATATTTGGCTCACAGCGTGGGTGCACGGCAGAAATAAAAGCTCCTAAATAGGGAAATGAAGTTAAACCTCACGCTCTGCATGTCACAACTGATCATCGCTTAAATACTCACCAGGTTCCACGCTTTCCAAGAAGGCGTACTAATACATTTCGTTTCCGGGCGCATATGAATTCCGCGTTACAAGGTCAACGGTGTTCGGGGACAACGATCACTTACAGCACTACTGAATCTTAATTTAACGGCCTACAGCACCTAATATGAACAGCATCAGGATAGAAGCAGGCGACTGGGCACGCGCACTTACATATGTATGCCTCTTCCGTGCAGAGTTCCGTGGGAGCGCCTACTACCGAGGACTGTGTTCGAACTTCGAAGCATCTTGGATCATGCAAGCACCACGATGCATCTGTCGAATTGACTCCCGCAGACTTCGCGGAACGTCGACGGGAGTAGAATTGGACGTGGTTGGCGCGCGGATGCTTCCATCTCTGACTCAAGTTTCGGGAGTGGTACCATCTGTGTTCTGCGAGAAGTGCGAAGATACGATATATACGTATCAGTTGTCAGCCAAAGATGACATATCGATGATAGATGGGTGAATACTTGGTGTATTGACTTCGAATTCTCCGCCTTTCAGTTTTGCTTCAAGGTTCAAGCTCAAGTCTGGAAGGCGCTGAGCGCGTGCAGATATTGAGGCCTGAGGTGTTCACTTGTCCGGACTACTTACTTCCAGGTAAGTGCTCGCCTCATGCTCGTAAGCGCTCGAGCAAAGAGCCATCGGAAGGAGCATTCTACTTTCTATATTGGTGACGCATCTTTGGAAAAATATGAGAGAATGTATATGCATATGGCCATGTGTATGTTACACAAGTGCTCCTTCAGGATGCCCATAAAAAGAGGGGTGGCGTCATTGACCCATCAATTGTGACTGGTATGTGACTTGGGTCACAGTCACCGACTCGGCTTGACACTAACATGACCGAGTCAAACGGAACACTGAGCGTGTACAACTCACACTGGGTTCGCGACCCCCACGCCCATCCAACTACGGAGATATTCATCAGCGCATTCAGTAACATGAAGGCCAACTCCTGCTTGGGCGTTTCAGAAGAACCATCTGGTGGGAGATCGCGGCCGCAGGGTTCCATGTCGTGCTCGATAGGCAACCACGCTGTATATCGCAGCTTTCTCCCTCCTCTGTACCTCTGAGAGAGTCCAAGCCCTCAGTGTTGCACGACTTCGTCCACATGCTTTCATCCACCGTTCTCAGTGCTCTCGTCACAATATTCGTTGTGTCTCGAGTCATAAAGTATCGCTCAGACCGAAAGGTATACATCTCACCTACAACTTCCGTGGCGTCGGTGAAGAGACTGACTTGCAATGCAGAAAGTACTTAGCATTCCGGGGCTACGCTGCCTGGTTACTCCTGCTCATCCCATAGGTGCACTCTTGCCAACCTTTTTCCTTAACCCGGGCCTGTCGTGGCAATGGTACTGGAGAAATCAAAGTGCGTTCATCGTCGCCTAACCTTTGGCAAAACTGACTTGCACATAGTCTACGAACGCGCGGGGGCAAGCACCATTTCAGTCTTAGCATGGCTTTTTGGCGACCCGACAATCTATACAACATCTATTGAAGTCGCTCGTCAAATTGTGTCTACCCGCGGTCAGTTCGAGAAGCCTCCTGAAACAACAATGATCACATCGTAAGTACATCTTTTCAGCGAGGTACTGTGTTAATTCATCTTCTGCAGCATTTGGGGGCCCAATCTGTTTGCAGCGGACGGTGACCAATGGAGGCGACACCGTCGCATCATGAGTCCCGCTTTCAGTACGGACGTGTAGGTATATGCATTTCATCCTATGCGCACTTTTCCTGAGAATTCTCTCAGGTATACGCTCGTCTGGAAGGAGGCTGCCTCTCTCTTCGCTGAAATGGTCAAGGTAGAGGGATGGAATGATGATCCGGTGATTATTCTGGACCCTGTGAACCAAATAACAACAAAGGTCTGTCTGCTTTACTTTGAAGGATACTTTGAGCTCATCTAGCTTAAGTTCGCGCTCAACGTAATTTCGCGTTGTGCCTTCGGCAACGCTATGCCATGGCGCAAGTTAGCAGGCCAGTCCGACGGCATGGACTTCGCTGAAGCTCTCGGTGTGGTTTCGCATTCTTCTATCATTCGCCTAGTCACTCCGCAGTGGATGTACAAGCTCCCCATCAAGCGGTCAGTTCAGTGACTCCTTAGATATTCTATCACTTATATCTATTACTACAGGCTACACCGCGTCGATACTGCGTATAAAACATTGGCAGCCTTCATGAAAACTCTTATTACGTCCCGCAAGGTGGAGATGGCGCAAGGAGGTGCTCAGTCCCGACACGATCTGTTTAGTCTCATGCTTGGAACAAGCGAGGAAGAAGGTTCTTCAGCGATGACGGACGAGGAACTCGTGAGTGGTCACCATACACGTGACAAATACACGGCTCAACCACACCATATCAGTCCGGCAACACCTTCCTCATGCTTTTTGCTGGTCACGGTTAGTTAGTCCTTATTATAATGGCATTGATCTGATTATTTTCTCCTTTGCAGAAACCACCGCACGTACATTAGATGCGACCCTTGGATTTCTTGCATTATACCAAGACGTACAAAGGGAAATATTCGATGAGATCCAAGCAATTCATGCAGAGGATCCTAGCTTGGTACGTGTCAGATGCTCTGTTTCGATGAATCCGCATTCTCAATATCGGTATCGCAGCCTTTCAGTTGCCACGTTAAGCTGAACAAAACACAGGCGTGCTTTCTGGAGGCAGCCCGCTTATTCCGTAGGTCCTTTGCTGGAGCCTCTACCCCTGGTACTCAACACTTTGTCTTAGCGGCGGGTTTCATGATGATACGCCGTACCACCGAAGATATCGTACTCACTACTGATGATGCGCATATCCACGGTGGTCGCTTGCCACTGACCAAGGGCACCACTGTTGTTGTAGACATGGTTGGAATGCGTATGTGATTTAATATCTGAGGACCATGTGTGCTCGTAAGGTGATAACCCACTCCTTCCCAACAGACTATAACAAACAGTATTTCCCCGATCCCGAAGAATTTAAGCCTTCAAGATGGTATAATGCTCGTGAAAATGACATGACCATGTTCTCCCTCGGCTCTCGTGCTTGTAAGTACTTCTTTTAAACGTACTGAATTGCTATTCGCTCATCATGGATTGGGTTTCAGGTATTGGACGGCGCTTTGCGCTGACCGAAGCTGTATACTTCCTCTCCCGGCTGCTCCTTGGCTGGCGGCTGGAACCTGTCCTGCGACCAGGAGAGACCCCAGCTGAATGGAGACGTCGAGTCATGGTAGCAGACGTGATGATGAGTCTGGGTGTGGGGAATGTCCCTATTAAGCTGATTGCGCGCAAATGATGCCTCACTCTAGTTGTTAGCTCCCTCGAATGTAAAGATACGGTTCGATATGCCTAACATCGCAATCCAGATCGTTGCGTGCAAATGCGGCCTCGGCGTATGTGCGCAGGAGAAGTCCCTGATGTACGGTACATGGTCCGCGTATCTCCTCTTGTAAGGGAATCGAGCACACATATACTATGTGCCGAAGTTAGTGGTAGGCGCAGAGGCCGTACATCCGGGCTCTCCCGAGCGGAGCCCGTGCTTTGCATGTAGCTTGACTCCAGCGTGTGATGACCAAAACCCTTCAACGCTCCGAATCCAAATAACCTCTCCGCGATCCGTCGCGTTATTTGATACAACAAGCGTATTGAGAGCTAGGGAAAAGGTGCAAAGGTGTTTGTCCGTGTTGATGTGACTAGGGTGAAGCTAGGTCAGTACTCTGTTGGTCTGTCTAACCCTCTCTACTGCACAACCCTCCCAGATTTAAACTTCTTCGCAGCTGTTCTGACAGCTATTGGTGTCAACTTTCAATTGCACCGTGCCTTCCAAGGCTATAGAAGTAGTATTTCTCGTCCGCGCCACAAACACCGTCTCTTCTCCCGTACCTATCTCAAATCGGGCATGGTTGCTCTCGATGTATTGTGCAGGAGAAACTCTGCGGTGTTAAAGCTCGCCAACTACTGGTATTTTGTTATGAATATGTCTGTGGTGCGGACCAGAATGTTTGCAAGGTAAGTTACAGTGCATGGTTGTCGCCATAATTGACAGACAATCTGATATAATTCCGGAGTTCTTCGTAGATAATCGCAAAACGTCACTCCTAAACGTCTCAGCCAATGTTAGCTTCATTTACGGTGCAAGGACGTCTCAGCATTATCTGAGTGCCCGCTACTCACCAGCATCCAGTGTGGCAGTCACTGATAGACACCATCCAATCACTCGCTGGGATTACTGAATTTGGTTCAACAGAGCGTCGACGTACCTCATTCTAGACAAATTTCCATGGCTGAAAGGGAAGATGTTTTCGCCATAACGTAGACTTCTTTTGACATGAATATTCCGTTGCTTCCTCGTGCGAGTGCGAAGTGCGCCGAGCACGTCCAGACTCGCGACGTACAAGTATGTATGATTCTGCGCAAGCTTCATACCACGAAACCCACTAACACTCTTACATCACAGTAGGACAGTTACGGTAGAAATGAGCACCATCGCTGTCGGACATATGAATTTGGTACGTGACGCACGCAACTTGAAGGTGGATGAATCCTGTCAACTAAGTGGCTATTCATTCGAAATTTTGTTCATTTGAAACTGCCTCGAGCCTCATGGAAGCGCACATCGTTCATTCCATGCCCAAACATGAATGATTGCCTTCCATGCATCAGGGTCTCGACATTGATGTGTACTCTAGCAGCCGCACTCACGATACTGCTAGGTACTACCCGAGGCCTCTCAACTATCCCAATCTTCAAGATGCCGCCATGTTCGAACCTCTTCATGAACACTCGTTTTGTGGGTCGCTTCGTCGCAGTGGGTATTATCGTCTCTTCTACTGGCAGTACACTAGTACGTAGTGGTATTTATCAACTCTACGTAGCGGCACACGCCCAAGACATCGAGAAATTGATGCCATCAGGAGACCACGAGAAATGCCATGACCGCGGTTCTATCGGGTCGCGCGTTCGTGAGTGTGGATATATGGGCATAACGCCGCACCACCTCGGCGAGTCCTTTCAAAGACAACAAACTACCTCATGCGACGGTGTACCAAACCCACCCTCTGAGCCAACAGATACACTTGCAGACGTATCCGTGACGGACGTTACGCATCGGGGCTCGTGCGTGGTATCTGACTTGCTGTATCTACTCTATATTCTTATGCAGCATCGCAGGGTATGAACTAAATCTGACAGATCGTGATTGTCTTGTAAAGTATTATCGTATGAGTAAGATACAAGCGTTATAAGATAACCATGCGGTATGTAGGCACCAGCGGTAGGCTGTTCTTCTGGGAATCGCGGGCTTAATTATGTGTATCCAGACCTATACTGACACTTTGACCGCAGATGACGATCGTTTCAGGCCTTATCTGACATCAGGTGCTTTCCTCTGCTTTATCTTTACGGCAGACCGCGGCGCCGACCCCAACCCTTCCTCTGCAATAGTCTGCCCTGCAAGCTCCTAGACTTAGAAGCCCAGCCGTCTATGCCATTCGCTTGTCCTATCTATTCCCTACTACAAGCTAGTGCGCCTCGCCATTTTGATGCAAGGAGGATCCCCTTCCATGTTGTGCAGGCATGTTGCGGCTTTCAACGATACTTGGACCTGGGTACGGTGAGCCTGTCATTGCAGCCAACAGCTAAGTTGATACTCATTGTGTGCCAGCTGCTCGACTACCAGCTTGAGGACGATTTCGGAGTCGGTGGAATCCTAGGCCCTACCCATGCTCCGATTTAGAGCATTGGCGATTGGATTATATCGGCTTCTAGCTTGATAAGTTGTCAATCTGCGTGCATGTTCCGGGCGGCGGCGTTATTGAAACTTGAAGGTGTGAGATCGTCATCGTATATATGTCTTCGATTGCAGTCGTCATTAATTAACAAATACGTTTATAGCATCTAGCACAACTTATTTCATGAAACATCGACGTGACAAGAGTACGTGAAGCTTTCAACCCTGTGTAGTATTCAGATTGTCTCGGGCTGCATGCTCGGAAGGACGGCGTGAACGACGCCGATGACAGGCCTCTTACAGAGCACTCGATTACTTCAGTTAAGGACAGCCTGTGTATAAGCGGTTGGTGCGTAACAGAGGGATCCTCCTCTTAAAGCTCCGTTTGTAGCTCTCTCAACGTAAGTATATCCCCTCTGCCCCGGCCTGTCGTACTGCACACCTCCTCTCAACCTACACAGGGAAACGCTCATCTCCAAGATGACACTCGGTGCAAACGACCAGTGGCCTACCATCCCCATTCTCATTGCTGCCCTCACAATACCCTTCGCCTATGTCGTGCATTACTACTATGCCATTCTGAGTCAGCGTCATGGGTCTCCTCCCACTGTCTGGCCTACCCTCCCCTTTATAGGAGACGCCTTTCCTTACTTATACACTCCCTTCAAGTACTTCCGCCGTTGCTGGTAGGGTTTCTCATAGTCGCACTCTCTCGCAGTACTAATGTCAAAGGTTTACAGTACTGAATATGGCCCAGTATTCCGATGCCTTTTGGGGCATCGTCGTATGGTCGTCGTATGTGACGATGTGGGAATTCAAGCTGTCTTACGGGACAAGACTCGTATACTTTCCACATACACCATACACCAGGATGTCAGCGCATCGCTAGGGAACATAAGCCCCAAAGCTAGCCGCTATCTCCCTGATTTTCTCCTCCCACTCTCCGGCGACATATTTTCGCCGACAGGACTCATGCTCATCACCCCAGCACTAAATAGGACCATATACTACTACGTGGAGAACTCAAAGCTTTCCACAAATGGGCGGACAACGCTTCCGCTCTCAACTTTTGTCGGCGAGGCGATATACTCCGCAGTATCAGTAGGCGTCTTTGGGGAACAACTCCCTCTATCCACCTTCCCCGACTTCGAAACCATCGACGCGAACTTCACCAACATCGTCTCCAGGATCCCTTTCCTTTCCAAGTCGACCATACCAGCGCGCGAACATATGCGCGTTGAAGTCGCCGCCTACATCGATAATGCTGGCCCTGAGTGTGGCATAGGTACCCTCCCTGAACCCGC
>JAXQGN010000442.1:0-22670 GCA_037039805.1 Irpex sp. M6601 | reverse complement strand
ATCCGTAGATAAAATATAAGCGTTCATTCGAGTACTTTTCCCCCATCAGTCGTCAGCGCCTGCGTAACTACAAAAGCGCCCACTCTGTATACCGAAGGAATTGCAATTCCGCCGGTATTTGTAAAACGTTTCCCAGCAGAGGTAGTCTGCGAGGCCCAGGTGCGGTATGCAGTTTGCGGTATACTCCACGTGCAATGTATGTACCAATGACAACGAGGAGAAATGCTGACACCAAGGCAAGCCTTGAATCTGTGAGGAATGCGCTTATGAGCTTGTCAACTCGAGCATTGTTCGTCACTAATGTTAGCATATCCATGTCAGGCGACACCGGAAAGGGCGTGGAAGGGAGATGGATACGTACTATGGATGCGTGTGTATAATGTCTTTTATAGATTATCACTGCGCAATGTAGGGCTTTTCATGTAAATACTAGTGTTGAACCTTACCCACACCGTGACAATCCATCCCCTGCCGTCACTGGCAACTTGATCTGCCAAAGTTCGTCTTCCAAGAGCCACCGCAGGAGGAAGAAGTACGCTAAACAGTGATTATTAGCCTATCGACAGTCACATGTTATCAACTACAATAATGTGTGGGAATGCAAATGACGTACAAGGTAGGTTACAAGACAGGGAAGACAGAACTTGTGTGTCATGGGCATTGCGATGCATCATATCGAGAGAGGACTTGCCTCGCTTATTCATATCAACGTAAGGCTACGTGGTGGGTTTCCCGAATTCTGGATACTGCACATCAGCCAAAGCATTAGACGAGAAGATGCTATTTGTGGGGTTGTGCGCGAGGCCTCCTTAGGCCGTTGAGATGGCATTGAAGAGGACTTGCACGTCACACATATGTATAGGTAGCCATCAACGCCACCAAGTCCGTGCCAATTCCGGGTTCTATTTCGTTTCTGCTATTCATCGAATACCGTAACGCCGCTCAGCGAGTGCATAGCTACCTATCCAAGTCTGTCGCGGAGAACAACAAACGGCAAATGCAGGATCAGCGACCAGAAAAACTGATGTGATTGTTGATGCACGTACCACTATCATACCATCTAGTGAAGTGCATAGAACCCATATTAGTATCAAGAGGAATTCACCCAATATTAGCCGATTCGAGGGTCTCTCGCACACCAGAGAAACCTGGAGCAAAGCTGCAGTCGAAGGACGCCGGACGGCTAACACCAAATTCAGTTCTGGGCGTATTTATGAGACTTTCGCAGAGTTCTCATCACTTACACGACAAATCGGGCATCAACTCATTCATCTGTTGGAGGCGGCGTGGCCTTCCCTTCCTTAACATCGGTAGTACCGAGCCCAATGACTCGGAATAATGCCTGATTGGCATAATGCATCCCCGGACATATTCTGTGGTCGACGTGAGCTCTAGATATCCTGGAATTCTGATGAATGTGTACCGTGTACCAAATCCATAGCTTATGTGTCCCACCTGATGTGTGTCTGCAGGTATCACCTCCACTTTTCACGGAGCGCTCAAATATCGCTCAGATCGGAAGGTATCGAAGTCGGTATGTGCGGAAGGGTCTCTGGCGGCGGCGTACAGAGACGTTCGGCTAGATCGACTTTCCTCTGAGGAGCTGCTACTCAACGGTTCATTGCCCTGTTATTCCGGCAGTAATCGATGTCAAGACAAGACACCCAGTGAGCTGAAACCAGAGTGACAGCACCCGGGCCAGATATTCCCGATACTGTAACAGTCGTGCCTTTGAACACGGGTGTGGTCAGTAGTTACACCGAAAACACGTCATGAAGTAGGTACGTGCCTTAATCACGGTGAATTCGAAGACGAGGAACACCAAGCATTGTAGTCCAGTGCATAATTGGTAGTAGGAAGCTGGAAGAATAAGCGGTGGCCACACAGGTCATCGGTCATTAATCAAGTTTTGCAGCTTGGTCTGAATTTATTTTTCAAAACGTTCGTCTGTGTGCTTACAAGACCTTCCATTGACCGTAAATTAGGCTGCTAAGCTGCACCCATTCTGCTAGTGTTCTCAAGGATCTCCTGCACATCAGAGAATCGCGGGGTGAAGTTGCATTGGAAGGACGCCGGACGCCTGTTTCCGAGTCAAGCCCAACAAACTATGAGCATACGAACACTATATGTACAATGACTGTAGCACTCACACTACAATCGCATCATCGACCCATTGATCTGTAGGTGGTAGTATAGCCTCGCCTTTCTCATCAACAAGAGGGCGAATGTCGAAAGACCATAACATCACGGCTATCGCGATGAATAGCTCCTGGTTGGCAAAATGCATCCCGGGACAAATACTAGCTTCTCGTGAGCATTACGCCCTAGAACCATTCGCAACATTCATTTGTTTGCTTACCGCGTTCCGAACCCATAGCTGGTATGCCCCATATTGTGAGTATCTGGTGGTGCGGTCTCCACCTGGCCTGATGCATCGAGGAATCGTTCAGGTCGGAAGGTGTCAAAGTCGGGATAGATGGAGGGATCCCTGTACAAAAATAGTGTCTATTAAGTGTCTAAACGTGCTGACAAGGGTAGGAAGTTATCCTGCCTATTCATAGCCCTGCATCGATAGTGAGAAGTGATCGACTTTCAGTTTTAGTTAAGCAGTGCTGAGGGATTATGAGAAGCCTACCAAACGTTTCCGAGGACCATCGAGCCTTCGGAAAGATATCAAGTCTTTTCCGTCTATTATAACTGTAATCATGACCAAGGGCTTACCTTTCGGAATAAAGTATCCATTATACCAGCTATCCTAAATTCAAACACAGTCATCTGTCATTATCATACTCTCCTCCATTGTTGGACCGATACCTACCTCTGTTGCGGTATGCGGGAGGCCTATGAGGAGACCTAAGTATTATATCTCTGTCACGAAACAAGGCCCCCATACCAAGAGTAACAGGTGGGCGCCATCGCAATGTCTCTCGTACGATGGCACGTATATACGGGAGGTTCTTGCTGTCCTCGAGAGTGGGAGCTCGTGCCTGGCCTACCTCTCTGTCTAGCTCTGCTTGGGCTTTATGTAGAGCGTCTGGATAATGGAGCATGGCAAGGACGCAGTAAACGAGAGCAGCTGTGGTCTGGGTTGAATTTGAAGCTTAGAGGCCTTCTGAGAGACACTGGTAAAAGGAAGACTAACCGTATCTGTTGCAGCGATGCTATCAAGAGACTATTCAGCAACGACCTATGAAACCTTCTGGAAGATAACGACTGAACTCACAACATCGTAGCGGGCAGCCATGTGAGTTCCTTGTCTAACAGACCAAGCCGATCTTGACAAGCGAAGAGCTCCGAGACCCAGTTCGCTTGAGGCTCTCCTTTCGAATCGTCCTATATAAGTATCCAATTAATCAGATTACTGGTATAAATAAGTTGAGATAGGATCTACCATTTTTCTCTTGACGTCATCCCTGTGCCCTTCAAAGAAGCTGTTCTCTTTCTCGTGCCAGGCCATTCCCTCCCGTTTCCATTCAGCCAGGAATGACGGTAAGTAGTTCATTATAGGTATGGTGTCCACCATATGAGCTCCAGGTAACGTTGCTGTGCCTATATTTTTGACGAAGTGCTGTACGTGCTGTACGAGTGGAGATTCTGCATCTAAGGGCGGCCATCCGTAGACTGTGCTTGCCATAGCCGATGCAGCGATACTTGCATGAACAATGTCAGCGATGGGTTCTGTTGTATTTCTCTTTTTACACACCGCGAATGGAGATGACGACGTACGTTGCCAGGTTTGTCTCCCACATACTTGGATTTGTGAGAGTACGCAGCATGGCTATAACAACGGTGTCGTGTTGTATAGACTGGTATTTCTCGACAGCCCGAATGTTGAAACCTTCGTGCGCTGCACGACGCATTCTACGCCACCTACCACGTTTTTAGCTCTAGCTTTGTGACTTGAGTGGGTGACATGAGACCTTTCTCGACTTACGGATCTCTTGAGCACAGAAACGGAAAGATGGAATCGCCTCCGAGTATTTCACCCGCCATGATCAGGCGAGGTCGATCGTTGTATATTTTAGACCGCCGATCTATAACATGTTGAAGAAGTAAATCGTGTTCAAATGAGAGAGGCAAGTGCCATCACCAAATATATCTGCTGCAACTTCATAGGTGTTGAGTACCACGACATGCAGACCTGGGACGTCCAAAGAGAAAATCGGACCTGTAGCACATAGGGATCGGATACTAGTCAGTGCAGAATACATGGTGATGGATAACAGGATTTTCACGTACCATACTTTTGGGCCCACTTGGCGTACTGAAGGAACTGCAATTCCGCCGGTATTTGCAAAGTATTTCCCAGCAGAGGTAGTCTGCGAGGCCCAGGGGCGGTGTGCAGTCTGCGGTATACTCCACGTGCGAGGTATGTACCAACGACAAGGAGGAGAAAGGCTGATACCGAGGCGAGTCTTGAATCTGAGAGGAATGCGCTTGTGAGTTTGTCAGCGCGATAATCGCTCTTCACTAATGTTAGCATAGTGTCCATGTTAGACGACACCGGAAAGGGCGTGGAAGGGAGATGAGTATGTACTATAGATGCGTGTATATTATGTCCTTTATAGATTATTGTCATTGCGCAATGTAGGGGTAAATACTAGTATTGAACCTTACCCACACCGTGACAATGCTTCCCCTGCCGTCACTGGCAACTTGATCTGCCAAAGTTCGTCTTCCAAGAGCCACCGCAGGAGGAGGAAGTACGTTAAACAGTGATTGTTAGCCTATCGACAGTCACATGTTATCAACTACACTAATGTGTGGGAATGCAAATGACGTACAAGGTAGTTTACAAGACAAGGAAGACGGAACTTGTGTGTTATGGGCATCGCGTTGCATCACATCGAGAGAGGACTTGCCTCGCTTATTCATATGAACGTAAGGCTGCTTTGTGGGTTTCCCGAATTCTAAATAGTACTGCACGTTAGCCAGAGCATTAGACGAGAAGATGCTATTCATGGAGTAGTGCACGAGACCCACTGGTACCTGGGCCGTTGAGATGGCATAGAAGAGGACTTGCACGTCACACACATATAAGTAGCCATCAACGCCTCCAAGTACGTGCCGAGTCCGAATTATATTTCGTGACTGCTATTCACTGAATACCGTAACGCTGCTCCGCGATTGCATGGCCACCTGTCCAAGTCTGTCGTGGAGAACAACAAACGGCATATTCAGGATCAGCGACGAAGTAAATCGGTATCCTCTAATCACAGGTGCACGTACCACTATCATACCATCTAGTGTGGTACTATTATGCCATCTAGTGCTGTGCGTAGGATTCATACGACAAGAGGCATTCACCCAATATCAACCGACTCGAGCGCACGTCAGAGAAACGGGGAGTAAGTTGCAGTCGAAGGACTTCCGCCGGACAACTAACATCAAATTCAGTTGTGAGTATATTCACGAGACCTTCCACAGAGTCTTTAACACTTACACGACAAATCTAGCATCTGGAAGCTCGTTCAATTGATCCATTTGAGGTAGTATGACCTGCCCTTTCGAATTCTCGTCCGAGTCAATGGGATATCAAGAAGCGGTGGCTTGGAAGTTTCAAGTTACTTGAGTGTGCTTGAATCGCAGATCAAGAGGCTGCTCAGAGGTTGACTCGAGAGTACATATTGTTCATACGTGAGCAATCTAGAAAACCTTCCTTGTGGTTACATAACGTTGTATCCTGACAGATGTGCGTGAGAACTAAGATGATCGCACGCGCTCGAGCACTGCCAGTGCAAAGCGGTGACCACCGAATGTGTATCTGTATTTAGATATTAGTTTTATACTTATTTCTCTTTCCCGGGTCCCCTCAACCGAGGATATTAGTCTGCACAATCCATGTATCCCCTAATCACGGAACTCTTCGACACAAAACTCTTCGAGCATCGCACGAGAGGCCGCCCCTCGTTTACGAGCTCACACGATGCTACTGCCTATTGGGAGTCACGGCGGCCATTCTTTGCAGCACGAGGATATAACCTGCACATAGAGTCCACCGCAGGACTCCCTGGTATTAGTACGCCACACGACTGCCATCGCACTTGTGGCGACGGCCTGCGGGAGGATGCCGACAGTCATTGCGTGACTTCACTTACTCTGTCTCCGTATCACTTCCCGGTCTGACCTACCACATCCCAGGATATATCGAATATGGTCGAGGCCAGCAGAACAACAGACACACAGCACGTAGTCATCAAGAGAGTCTCCACACGCTGCTCCGAGCTGATTGTGCACGATATAATCAATGGACGTGGGGGTTCTCACGATCCGGAGAACCACTGCGTACCGGTGCTGGAAATACTCTTAGACGAAGAAATTGAAGCTGTATCCTACATTGTGATGACTGCGCTCAGTTCGGTTACCTGGTCCGCGCAAAACACAGTAGGAGAAGTTGTGGACTTCACCTCCCAAGTTCTGCTGGTAAGTCACGAGTATCGACGAGAAACTCTTAAATTTCCTTGCGTTACTTTGTGACCAAATTTCTCTATATCGCTAGGGATTGCATTTCATGCACAAGCGAAGGGTAGCCCACCGGTAAACTCTCACGCTTCATTGGCCATTAACATACACTGACCAATGGATTATTCTCGTGCTATTATTTGCCAGAGATTGTTCCTTGCACAATATCATGGCGCATCGCAATAACGAGTCAAACTATGCTGCTCAGCGTGGACCATCTCTCCACCCAAAGCGCCGATTTTGGTTTCAATCCCGAGACGAGAGCAATCGTATTTCCGGCGCAACCAAATATTACTTTGTCGGTTTGGGAAATGCTATCCCATTCACTCCCGGATCGAAGAACTGTAGGGACGAAAGCTGTTCTAAAGATCGCGAGCCTCCGGAATTCGAGAAAAATCGTATTAATATTGGGTATAATCCTCTTCTCCTGGACTTGTTTTTGCTAGGTAACATGCTTCGCCGGCAGCTTCTTGACGTAAGCAACACTCTGTTTTGCCTCCAATTCCTAGTATTCATAATAATCTTTTTCGTCAGCAATACTCTAATGTTGACTTCCTTTACGGGATTATTCGATACATGATACGATACCTCCCACATGCACGCAAGGACATCAATCACATTCTGTCCGTTTGGCTTCGTATTCTTCCACAAATATCGTCGCTACACCGTAGACAGCATTTGCGTGGCCGGAATGTATGGCCTTGGAGCCTGCTATACAGAAAGCTATCTCTGCTAGAAATGTAGCGCCGATGGACTGGCAGTAGTTGGGATTGCTAGATACATGTTTCATTTCCTCTTCAAACTAAACAGGAGAGCGACGTACACGTTGAATATGGTCCATCACCGCGCTTGCTTCGCCATAGCTCAAGGGATAGAGTGTGTCGATGAAGCTTATAGCTAGGGCCGTGAGTGCACACCTCGAGTGATTTCATGGGGTACAAGGCACAAGGCAAACAAGTGATATACCTCGCTGCTTTGTAGTTGGATGCTGTTCGGAATGAAATATCCTTTGAACCAGCTACTCTGCAAGCCTGACCAGTACTCTTCGTTGCTGGCAAAACTGCCTGGATAAGTATATATTCACGAATGTAGTAATGATGGAACGAGTGAACTTGGGGAACTTCTTCGGAAGCGTCTACGTGCATGCCAATGATCAAGCTCTCCGAAATCCCGAGACCACTACAACATGCCCATAGATCCAAGCATATCTTCCAAATCTCCGTTACTCATCCTCTTGAATAATCTGTTCATGACATATCAATATTGTGTAGCAGTGGGAGTCGTCAGTAAGCCTGAAGCTCAACGCCGGCGCCAAACGCGTCTACTATATTAGGAGTGGTGCACAGTGACGTCAGGCACCAACTCACCTTTCCCTAACTGCGATGACGGTAAGTCACAGGAAGTGGATCGAAGACGCGCAGAGCGACGGCTCTGGGATATATACCCTCCAGCACGGTCCACATTCAGCCCCAACATCTCCCCTCACGCGCACAACCAGGAACATCCAAAACACGACGACGAAACCATGATCTTCAACTCCCTCCGCGTACCGCTACGCACCACGGCCCCAGCCATCCTACGCCGCGGGCTGGCCACTTCGTCTCCAGCCCCTCTGCGCTTCAAGCCAGCTGGCAGCATCCTCCCGCGCCTGTCGACGACGAGGCCCACACAACTCCTTGTGCGCGGTGCAGCAAGCTCTGTCTCCGGTCGTCCTGGCTCCCAGACACTTGGCCATGCCGCAGAAAACATCAAGGAAGAAGTAGGGAACTCAACGGCAGATCTTGCGAGGACTATCGCTGGAGGCAACTACTACAGCGACACGGTCCAGCCCAAAAAACAGACTTTCGTATGTAATCCAAGATGGTATAAGCTGAGCGTGAGTCGCTGACACCTTTTTGTCTCAGTTGGGTATCACGGACGCCGTTGCCAAATCGGTTCCTCAGCCCTATGTCGTATTTGGCCTGGCGGGTGGTCTTCCCTACGTCGGTTCGGCTCTGACCACCGCCTACCTCGCACGCCAAGCCGGTGAAGCCGCCACAGGTAAGGACTCTCACCACTGGGCTATATGCTAGAATTAACCACTTTCTCCAGCCGTCTCTGCCACAATCGACCCAGGCGTAGCCATCACCGTCCTGCACCAAGCCCTCACCTTCCAAACCACCTACGGCGCAGTCATGCTATCTTTCCTCGGTGCGCTGCACTGGGGCTTCGAGTTCGCCGGCTACGGTGGCGCGAAGAACTACCCTCGCCTGATGCTCGGTGCTGCACCCGTCATGTTCGGGTGGAGCACTCTTGCTCTTGATCCCATGAGTGGACTCATCGCCCAATGGGTCGGGTTCACTGGTATGTGGTGGGCCGACATGAAAGCCACCAACGCAGGTTGGAGTGAGTTCAATCATTTTTGTTTTCAATATTGACCTATACTCACCTACGACTCATCTTCAGCCCCGGGATGGTACTCCCAATACCGCTTCTACCTCTCCATCCTCGTCGGCACCTGCATCATCGGCACTCTCGCCGCGACGTCGTACTGGGGCCCCGTCGGCGGCCACGGATTCATCACCCGTGACCTCCATGAGATTCGCGCGGAACGCAAGCAGACGCACCCCGACAACCGAGGTGTCGTCGGTGGCAACATCGAGGCGGTCCCAGCTCCTGAGAATGCGGATTCGTATGTTATAATCAAGAAGAAGCAGACTCCTGGTGATGCGAAGAAGACGGATTAAGAGAAGCTTGGAGTCGATGGAAAGTGAAGCCTCGTTGAAGGCAGTGTATAAAAGCCATTGTACTATCATCATTGTTAGTTAGCATGTAACGGACCTGTATGTACTACTGTATTATCCATAATCGTGTCGTTTCTTGTACCCTCGAAGTGCAGGCCGTGTTACGGGATTTGCGTGTATCTTGAGAACCACACCAGTAAGCAATCGAAAACACCGTTGTGGCGGTACTTACAACTTATTCTATGAATGAGACACGCGGACAGGGCGAAGACCTGGTAGTGTATAGCTTAGCCCTGACTGAGCTTAACTTCGTTGATAGCCAGCGTGGGGAGGCAAGCGCTTTGGGCCAAGGAACCTATACTCCATCTTCGAACAGGGATATTATAAACGTGCACACATACTGGCGGAGATACATCCTTCAAGTTCTGTCACGTACACGCACTTGCAGAGCCCCAAAATTTTGAGTGGTGTGTATTATGCCGGACAATTAAATGTGGTAGATATGTATGTGACGGAACTAGTCCTCAGGGAGAGCAGCCTTTCGTCTATACTTGGCCTGATCTCTCAACCACTGTACAGAAAGCCACCGTTAGCTACATACGCAGAAACAGGCTCTGCTACAACTCACCTGTCTATAATCATGCAACGACCCAATCTTTTCGCCTACAACCACAACACCAAGATCAGCCACCCAGTCGTATGCAACATAGCCCGAGAATGAGTAATAAGCGTACCATAGAAATCGGGCACTGGGTTCGTCGCGCTCTGCGACCGGGGGTCGACCCTGTTCCTCACTATGTGCTCGTGGAATTGGCGGTCACGCGCCTCGATGAGTTTCAATGTTCGTCTGTGCGTCATGCGCCAGAAGGAAGAACCCACGAGTGGGCCTACGAGGTATCCGGCACCTTTCAACGAGTGAGTCGGTCAGCAGTGAGCACTTGCAGGTTTGGTGTATAGAGGAGAGGGAGGTTACCTGCGCATCCTAGTGCGGCTCCGCCGAAGACGAACATGGGGTCGATGTTCTGTTAGGTTTGGGTGAGCATAAGGAAGGTTGTATTCATTCCACTGATGCACGCACGAATATTGGTTTGGTAGGGTCGATTTCCATGTTACCCAAGGCGACAATTCCACCCGCGAATCCAGCAATAGTCAAGGGTATTGACATGGCCTACAAATCCACAGTAAAATGAGCATCACGCGTGCACAAGGTACCATCGTACGTACCGTCTCCCATCTCCTCTTCGCCTTGCGAATAGCCAGATACTCGCCCCACGGTAGCGTCTCCTTCTCCACTTCACTAGGAGCACCCTGCTTGACCTGGGCCTTTAACGCATCTTCTGCCTTCGTGCCTGCGTTCTTCGGAAGAGCCTTGGTCGACTTGAGTCGGGCGAACGTGGTGGACGATTTTGGCTTGCCAGCGAGGCGTATGTTGGCGCACGACGAGCGCAGAAGTGAGCTGCTCGACATCGTTGGTGGCGACGGTGAGCAGTGCAGTTGTAGAGTGTAAGTCGAATGTCACAGGTGTTCACTGAAGTCACTTTCCGTCATTTCCAGGTGCGCCGAAGCACGCCGGACGATCTAGCAAGTCGGAAGTCCGGCCGGCGTCGCACGTGGCATTATGAGCGCGTCGGCATGCTACACCGAGCCTCCGATGTCCCCGCGGAGAAATTTGATCCGTAGGGTGAACCCTGTTGTGATTGAGAGCTCTGTCCGAGTCAGGCTCTTCTGGCTAAATAGCGGCCATGGGCGGGTGAACATTCTCACCCCCGCATCTCTGCCTCTGCCACCAACACACGCCAGGTGTGCGAGGTACGGTCCAAATACACCCCACAATATCCCCAAGGTAAGCCAAACCCCGCTCGATAATACTTAATACTGTTGCTGAGCTGTCATGTACTTTATACAGATGACTATCCTGCCACCGGAGCTCTTCGATGAGACTCTCGACCACCTCTGGGACGACCCCAAGGCTCTGCAGGCATGCAGCCTGACCTGTCGTGCTTGGGTACCCACCGCCCGCTTGCACCTCTTCCGCACCGTCCGACTCTGCTCCCCATCTACCTGTCTAGACTTCGCCTCCATCCTCGATTCATCTCCCTCCGTCGCCTGGTGCGTCCGCAAACTCACTATCAGCGCTACATACTCCGGCGTGGACGACAATCATAACGCCGTGGAAGACGACAAGTGGGTGAACTCGACACAGAGCATCGCCCGCCATTTGAGCACGTACTCTCGCGTGAACACGCTGGCTCTCAGCCGGTTGCGCTGGAGCACACTCGAGCCCGCTACGCGAGCCTCGTTCAAGGGCGTCTTCAGTTCCGTCAAGACCCTCGTTTTATTCGAGGTTCGGTTCCATGCCTCCCGCGACGTGTTAGAATTCCTAGACGCATTCCCAGAGCTCGAGGAGCTCTACTTCCACGCCGTCTCGTGGGACGTCGAGTCCGAGGATTCGGCTTTTATCTCAGGCGGTACTAGTGGCACGATGAGCTACTCTGCCGAAGATAAGATGCATCTGTCCTATCTATTCCTCGACCCGCGTTCTTCCCCCACCCTCGTGACCGAATGGGTTCTGAGCCATCCCTCTGACCAAACACTCCGAACCATCCAGCTGTGCTGGAGAGAGATGGACAACACCAAGGCGCTGGGCGATCTCCTGAAAGCCAGCGGCTCGTCTCTGGAACGTCTCCAGATCGAGTTCCCGTCTGGTATCCCTGAGGAAGGTACGTGCAACTCGCTATACTGTTCAATAGTGTTTCATCGCAACTAACCTCCAACATAGCCGTCCTAGCGAACCACGTCAGCCTCGCACACAACACCTCCCTGCGCTCCCTCTCCTTCGGCGGCCCAGACGTCACCGCCACCCCCTCCCGCACCTTCTTCTCCACGCACCTCTTCCCCTGGATAGCACTAATGCTCTCCAACCTACACTCCCCGCTCCTGCGCGAGATCGCCTTCGAACTAGAGACTCCCGACGCCGAAGGCTTGATTGCACTCGACTGGGAGCGCATCGACAAGGAGCTCTCGCGCGTGGAGTTCACGGGGCTCACGGTGCGCTTTTATGTGAACTGTTTGTCGGGGACGAGTGGCGATGTTGTGGGTGAGAAGGTGGCGGAGACGATTTTCGGCTTCCTTCCTGGGTTTAGGAATAGAGGCCAGCTTCGGGTTTCTTGCATTTAGATTGGTTTAGATGGGCGTGCTCTACGTTTTGTGGGCGGCTTACAATAACTTAATGGGAGCTGGCAGACCGGGTGTCTGTCAGCATGTGCTGTCGTACTGATCTTACGATCATTGGGTTGTACGCTATTTTGCGAGTGCTTGTACATACTAGATAATGATATTGGGATCCTGCCAGTAGGTAGTCGTCGTACTTTTAGATTTCACTTTTCGGTTCACTCATGGGTTTCTGGTAGACAGCTGTGTATGTATGTATAATTATGGTGCTCACGGAATTACATATAACTATCCCTTTCCTGCACCAGCCGCGTGCCATCATCAAATCACATACATACAGCACATACACAGCTACACACACACCCTAGCAAATCACCCAGCTCTCAACCGTTCAACCTCCCCACGCAACCTCTCATTCTCCTCCCTCAGCCCACGCACCTCCCCCACCACCTCCCTCATCTCCTTCCGCCACCCCCGTCCCATCCTCACAATATCCAAATGAAGACCAATCATATCGCTCTTCACCTCCCGTCGGAAGTCGTACAGCGCGTCGCGGAGTAGGGCGTGTAGCATCTCCTGCGGTGCAGGGGTCAGATGCGATTGATTCGGGTGGCTTGAATGAGGTGATTGGGGGTTCTTAAGGATGTTATAGAGAGATCCTGCAGATGGCCATTCCTTGTTTGTTCCTTCCGAGGGATGTCGCGGCGTGATGTGGACCACCATCCGTATGCCCGGGTCGGTATTCATGCCAGCTTCCTGGTTATCACCGATAACCTCAATATTCTCGATGACCACCTCACTCTCAGGCACTTCAACTTCCTTCGCAGCGTCCTTCTGCATCTCCACCTCCTCCTCCTTCTCCTTCACATCTGCACCGTCCCCACCCGTCTCCTTCTCCTTGCCATCTCCATCGTCTCCTTCCACATCATACCGCTGCTCCGCACGTATCTGCCGTCGAATCTCCGACAAACCAAGACCCAGCACATCCGACCCAATAGCCTCCAACTCAGTAAACCCCTTCCGAGTCATCGCACTAGGACTCTTCACGGGAGACGTCACGGTGACGCCAGGTATCGCGGGCAACGACCCAAAATCGGGACTGGGCGTTCGCGAATGCACCGCCGTCGCCCACTTCATGTTGATGGCCGTCAGCTGCTCGTCCCCAGGTAAAGGAGGCATGGGAGGTATAGGCGAGACCGTCGCTGGCTGTAATGGTAATGGCGCCGACTTTCGCTGCTGTGGTGGTAGGTGGGACTTTGGAAGGGAGGGTACGGCAGCGGCGGAGCCAGATGCAGAGCGTGCTGAGAGTGTTCGTTGTCTCGTCTGCTGAGCGTTAGCAGGAGGCGGGCGAAGTGAGCTAGCAAGTGCATTCGTATCCTTGCGATTCTGCGGTGTCGGTTTCGGTCTCGGTCTGGGAGTAGAAGTAGTAGGGCCTGAGAAGGTTCGCGAATTCGAATTCGAGGGTGCGCGCGCCGGGGTGGAAGTGACGACCGCAGACTCTGAGATCGTGCGCGTGCGACGAGGGGAGACTACAAGGGCGCTAGGCCCCGCGGTATGTTGGTCTTTGTCATTGACGTCTTCTGTAAACGTGGTCCATGAAATATATGAGCGCAAGCACCTTAAGCTGGAAGTAACAAAGCTCAGACTCACTCGAGCGAGTATCCTGTCCCGTAAGTTTACGAGGCGACTTCGATGGCGGCGGGGGTGTTACAGGATTCCTCTTCATCGCCGACCCAGTTCGACTAGGTTTCCGTGAAATCGGCGGGCTAACGCTAGTGATACTCGTCGTCCGTGACAGTATCGAGCCCGCCGTAGTCCTCGAGCTCGGCGAAGTGACCACCGCACTTGCACTCGTACCCGAAGTCGTCCGAGAACGCAACGTAGGAAGAGGCGGGGGGCTTTCTATCGAGACCTTGCGGGAGCGAGAACCGCTGCCAGAAGGTGTTGGTGGCGATTGTTTGGTTTTCGCGGGTGCTGGAGATGCTGAGGTTTTCCAGCCGGTTTTGGGTGCAGTCTTGGCGGGCGTCACAGACCTGTTGGTCGACGAGATTGTGCGTATGCGAGGCGGGCGCGTGGTTGCGGTAGGAGAGGTTAGGCCAGTGGTTGACGGAGATGGAGGGACGATTTTCTTTGCACGTGTGCCGTCTTTGTCAGTGGGTGTCGCATTTCTCCGTTTCATTGCGCTCGGTGTTGGTTTCGAGCTGGGGCCTTTTGGAGGGCCACTACTGGTATTCAGCTTTCTCTAGATAGCGCCATCTGTCTTACTATCATAAAATGCTGACAATGGGAGAAAGAAGCACCTGAATAGACAAGCAGATGATCGGGAGACTGCTGTCAGAAAGGGTGACGGCCTTGGCCGGCTTGTCAAGAGCACGAAGGTCGACCGTGAGCAGCCTTCCGTCGTCTGTTCCTGCGTAGAGAGCAGCACCCTCAGCGGAAAACGCCATGCAAGTTATAGTAGCATGGAGAGACACGGTTCTGAACGGTCTATAGAGTGATACATGACGTGAGGCACTTATTCAACAAATTCAACTGCATACGCACCCGCTGTCCTTTGCGATATCCACCAGCCAAATCTTTCCCGTGCTCGACGCAACCGCAATAAGCGTCTTGCTGAACGGGCTGCATGCGATCGAAACAAGCTTTCCTTCAAGCTTGTTCAATAAAAAGACCTTTGCCGGCCTTGCTGGCTGTACAGTATCGTAGACAAGAAGTCGGGGTCCTAACGCTAGCAATAGTTGCGTTGGCGAGTGTGCGTGGAATGCCAGTGCCGTCACTTCTCCATTATAGCGTGCTCTCCTCCCGGCTTCTTCTCCAATCCCGTTGATACCTCTGAGAACTACGGGTGACGTTCCAGAGCTGAGATTGTGTACTTGTACCTCTCCAGAGGTCAAGCATACGGCAATTAGTGTCTCATCCTGGGATAGAGAGAGCAGTGTGGCATCCTGGTCTTGTAAGTCTAGTTTGGATAGCTCCTTTCCGGTAGTTGACTGCAAGAGGGCAATCTCGTTGCCCGAGGTGTAAATGAGGGTATCGCCGTTATCCTTAGTTATGAGAGAAGTCGGCGGGCGAGATAGGGGAATAGTAGACGAGTATAGATATCCAGTGGGGCTGAACTTAGATATGTCATTAGAACCAGCAACGTACAAGCAGCTGTTGTCTGCTGCCCAAGCACTGGCGGTGGGTCGTTGAGATAGAGATGTCGTGACCGGCACTGTTGTCGGCGGGTTCTTCAGAGTCGTAGCGTCGAGAACAAATAAAGCATTTTTGGTACAAGCCGCGAGCATAGTACAGGGCCAGCCAGAGGGGTATAGAGGAAACCAGGAGAAGGCGGCTGTAAAAGCCTTGCCCAAAGTTGAAGAACTTCAAACTTAGACTCGCCTTCGGACGCACTGACGAGATCGACGCACGAATCACGTGGAATGGTTCCTGACCCCGCACGGTGGCCCCGGAGCCGATTCGTAACCACGACCATGCTCACGCTCGTCTCCCAGTTCTCTTCCAGGCGACCAGGAGCCTCGAAGGATTATTCTACGAGAGTAGAATGGTGGGTCTGCTTGCGTCGGTTGGGATCTCGAGTCGAAGATCAAAGCTAGCAAAGCTATTGAAAGTAGGAAAGCGGGTCGGAACACTGTAAGCGAAGGCTTATCAAACACCGTGTCATTACATAGCTCACTTTGCACAAGAGGTCGCTCTGAACCCTTGGATCTACCACAGGAAGTGGTCGACTACATTGTCGACTTCCTACACGACGACATACCTGCCCTACTTCGCTGTTCTGTCCTCTCCCACCAATGGAATGACGCAGCCAGGTTCCACCTCTTCTCCTCCCTAGAACTCTCTGGTAGGCAGAAACTACAAGGGTTTGAAGGCTTCATTCACAACCCAAACTCTATCGCCGTGCACGTTCAGAGACTGCGCATCAACGGCCAATATCCTAACCTACGACCTATCGTCTCACCATGGGCATTGGCAGCTATCCTCACGTCACTCCCCCACCTCACACATCTGTCTCTCTTCCATGTGCATCACACTGACCACAAGAACGCCCCACGTCTCTCTCCTCCCAAAGATCGCTTTGCTCTTCAGTCTCTAGAACTAGCGTACGGAGGCGCAGCCACTCACCATACTCCAGAACACTTTTTAGACGTCCTCGGTATTTTCTCCGAAATAGACACGCTCACGTTACAATACCTCCGCTTCGAATCTAAACCATCCGAACCAGGAAGTGAGAATCAGTTTGACACTGCCCTTGCTCACTCTATCCCGAAGAACCTTCACGTGAAGAAGCTGGTCATAGACGATGTCGCGTCTGGGACTGAGTTCTGGCTGGAAATGCTGCGGCGGACTGCCACAACAACTACGCTGACTACTATCCACATCTTAACTTCCTTCCCATGGGATCCCGCGCCGTTGGGTTCACTACTCTCTGCTGTTGGTCCCAACCTGTATTCTCTGAAGCTCGACGTCTCAGGCATCCTGGCTCACATGGCAGGTGAGACTACCCAACGAATCCACATTCACGCGCTCACTCACCCTTGAACTCATGTAGACCCCGTGGCGAATATTGCAGACCGCCTCAGCCTTTCCTCCTGCACAGAGCTCAAACACCTGACCATCCGTGCCACACCGGCCGTCATACGCAACGCAGTATACCTCACAGCGCTCTGCGCACTCATCGAGGCTGTAGCGGGGCACGACACCCTGGAGACGTTCACTTTTTCCTGCAACCACTCCGGTCACCGAGACGACATCTTTCGCGCTCTCCGTGCATCTCGCTCATTGCGCACAGTCACGTTTGTTGACAACTTGATGGAGAAGAAACTTGACGAGCAGGTTATGCGTTTTATGGAGAGCCAGTTACGGGAGATGTGTACCGACTTGCCTGAGGATGTAGTACTACGTCTTCGCGCTAATGAGCCGGAAGAGGAGTAATTCTGCAGATATAGATGTTCAGCGTAAGTGTTCCATTAGAGCTGTATGTAAGTATAGACGGGACGTCGGCTTCCTTTACTGGCTTCCTTTACTGTGTCTCAAGTAAGAGCTCCCTGTGCACATTGTACATATAGTAGTGGTCATATTCTGCTCAATTTCCTTTGCGTGTAATTTCGTGTACATGTAAACTTGTAAGTACGGGTGGAAAGCCTTGTTTCGACTCAGGTACCCATCACTGTAGGGATAACTGTGTCTTCATACTCTGCTAGACGAGTTGGCTGTTCGTGGGATCACTTCCATAGCAGGGCTATCCTGTCTGTTACAGAAAGGCAGATCAACACTGTGGCATGCATGAGCTTCCACTTGGCAACTCGGAGCACGCCTTCGAAGGGGACAGGCTCTGTCTATGATCCTGGTGTAGAAAGCTGATCTGTATATTTCGCTACCTAAAGTATATTTCAATATCGCCGGGATAGCTCAGCTGGGAGAGCAGCAGACTGAAGCACTTGCCTGATGTAGTAATTTCGGGATATCACGTGCCTTCTGAAGGTCGCGTGTTCAATCCACGCTCCTGGCATTTTTCTTTTTGCGACTTTTTATATTCAAAATTACCAAATATGGTATATTAGGCGCTGGTCCAGAGACAGACTGGTGGCGAAGTGGCATCGCGTCCTGGAACTTGACCCAGCCCACCCTTGCCTGTGGTTGCCGTCTGCTCTCTCTCGCCTGTCACTTCGACGATGGAAGTCGAATCACTGCACACGGTTGCAGGAACGAACTCAGAGAGCAGCCTGTCAGTCTTCCGAATTCAAACGTTCTGCCCATAAACTATCGCGCTGAACGGCAGGTAACGCTTTCTAGATCGCACAACTATCTTGTTACCAAGTCATGGCCGTTCGAGATAGTGTCATATATTCTCGATTTCCTACACAGTGACAGGAAATCACTCTTGAGCTGCTCCCTCGTATCACACCAATGGCGGTCCGCCTCCGAGTTTCACCTCTTCGGCACAATCGCCCTGCCACGTCCCTGTCACTATTACCTCGAGCTCACGGCGAAGTTGGCCGCGGACGAACATTCCTTCTTGAGAAACATCCGTTCTCTAGCAGTCGCAGGTCCCGCCTGCATGGATCCGGTTGCTCACTCAGCCGACGAAACTCAGTATCTGCTTGACATAATCGCTGCACTCCCCCGTCTTCAAACCTTGGACATCGATGCTTCTCTACCTCACAAGGGATCGTTTGTCGAGACGATCCGTGAGCCTCCTCGAACACGGTTCAAACTCAGGAGGCTTGGCTTTGGTCTCCAATCCTCTGTGCATCGTAACCTCGACTCGGAGGGTGAAAGTACCCGCTACACCAACTGTATTCTCAACCTACTGGGCTTGTTCTCAGAGATCGATTCCTTAGTACTGCCATCTCTACCGAGGGACACAGAGGTCATCTACATGTCCGAGTACATCCAAAAGGTCTTACCCCGTTACCGGCAAACCAATAAGCTTCTCCTACGGGAAGTGACAGTGGACAACGCATTCTGGTGTGACAGGACTCTGGTCGCCTGGTGTCAAATCTTGCACCATATATGCCAACCCTCACGGCTAGAGAATGCGCATATCCAATACATAGTTCATCAGTACGAAATGCCACCACCTTTAGGCACTGCGCTCAGCTATATTGGGCGCAGCCTCCGGGTCTTGCGACTGAACTTACTCAGTATTATTCGAGGCCAGTAATAGTTTCAATTCTCACCGCGCTCTTCTAGTACTGACAAGAAGTGTAGATCGCGAAAGCTATCGTACACACATAACTTTACAGGCATGTTCCCGACTACAACATCTCTATCTGGAAAATAGAGAGCACGGGCAGGAAACTCCTAACCCTAACGACGCGTTGTCTTGGGAGACGTTCTGTGCCATCATCGACTCACTCCCACCTGCATCCAACGACACGCTGGAATCCATCAAGATACACTGGAACTTCAAAGGCGCACTTTCGAAGATTTACCAGCAGTATTACTGGGAACCACTCAAGAATATCCTCCGACGATTCCGCGCCCTTCGTATGGTCGCTTTTGCCGATCTGCCCTCTCTCATCCGTCCACCTAACATCACTGCTGCGATGGCGGAAGGTTTACACCGAATTTTGGACCTTCCTGACCATGTCACTGTTGTTTTCCTCCCAGAAGGAAGGCCGTTCAAAATCCTCTAGTCCTCGGATTTTGTCTAAATCACATTTGTACGGAGGTTGGCAACAGAGGAATCCAACGCGGCACTGTAATCCTCAGGTGTTACTAGATACTCACGTCAATAAATGTATTTCCTTGTACATAACGACTTTGGAGGAATTCGCTCTGATAGTTTACCGTGGATCATGCATCTGTCGCAAGTCCGTACGTACAAGTTAGGATAATAGTCGAGATCAATAGATACAGCAGAGGTTGGTATAATGTCAACAATCAGGACGAGACACAACACAGCATAAAGAGGAATTCCTAAGCAGAAGCCACTGTATCGAGGGCCATTTTCAGGCAATACATGCTACCAGTTCTTCTTGATGTCATGTATAAAAACCGTCTTGGAGGACTCGCCGAACCACCCCCGGTTGCTACTCGCACTGACGAGGAACCGCCCTTGTTTGTCGACCACTGCGTCAAGAGTGGGTTGTCAGCATCAGCAGAACGCTTAGATAAAACCCAGCAGACGTACATAGTTGAGAGATAGTCCCTCCGTGGTGTCCCGGTATGATCTTAAACTGCACACCACTCTTCATCCTCCCACTAACAGCGTCCGGTTCCCCTGCTTCTGCGACATTCCACAATCGGATATTATCCGTCGACGCACTATTCATAAAACCATAAACATCTAACATCAAAGCCCAGACAAGAACCGCACTTACCAAGCAATATGTCGTCCATCAGGGAACGCACACACGTACGACACAACCCCAGACGACGGCGGGTTCCTAATCACCTTCAACACCCTCGGCGTCCTCTGCCCCTCCATCCCCATCCCCACTCCCATACCATCTGCTTCCCCTCCTGTAACACCCATACGGACATCCCAAACATCCACAGTCCCATTCCTCCGCCCCGCATACACCTGCGACCCATCCGCACTCCAACACGCCGACACACACCACGGCGGTGTCTTCTCGCTCATCCATAGTCTCCCTACCCCGCGCCCCGGGGAGTGTACGCGCCGGTCCCAGAGCATGACTTGGCCGTCGATGGATGCGGTGAGGAGGACGTCGGGGCTGAAAGTCGTGTAAGAGAGGGGGTCGAGGATCGGCGGGGCGTTTTTGGGTGCGGGTGCAGGCGCGGGAGGAAGTCGGGCGGAGGGGAGGGAGGGGAGACCTGGGCCTGGCATGCTTAGTTGGGTTGTGATGGGTTCTGGTGGTGGAGGTGGGTTCGGGGCGTGAGGCTGAGGTTGAGGTTGCGACTGCTGAGTGGGAGTTGGGAAGTTGTCGTCTGCCATGTCGCCTTCTGCTTCGTCGAAGAGGGGGTCGAAGGAGGTGTCTGATTTGGTGTCATCATCTTGTTGCGGTGGTGGCGGTGGTACATCGGTCTGTTGCGGTGGGGGCGGAGGAAAGGGCTGCGGTTCTTGTTTCACTGCAAGTTCAGAAGGCTCCTCGCTCGGGTCCATGGAATACATTTTCACGTCTTCTGGCGGTTGGAACTGGGATTGGGACTGAGGTTGTGAATGCGATCGGGTTTGATTCCAGGAAGCAGAAGGTGTGATGTTGACCCTCGGCTGCCCGACCCATGGAACGATACCTGTGTAGTCGCTCTCAATCGGTCTGACCGCGACTGCTACGAGCTGTGACGGATGGGCGGTGTAGCTGCGAACCACTTGCCCTGTGTTGAGGTCCCATTCCTGAGCCGAACGTTCAAATCTCGTAGACTTTCTGACAGAATAATGGACGTTGCTTACGTGCGCCTCACCATCCCAGCCGGCACTGTAGAAGCCTTTTTCGTCATGACGCATGGCCATGGCCGACACAGGACGTCTGGAATGGCCATACATCGTGTGTATCAGCGTCCCTGGCTGATGTCGTACCGTAAACAGGTTGATATGTCCTTCCTACGTCAAGAACAGAGGTAGTCAGTTGCAACCCACCCGTTACAGCACTGAAACAAAACAAATTGAAGATTGGACGGAAATGACCTTACATCAGTCCCAGCAAGCGACCACAGTGCGTCTGAGTGCATCAGCATGCTATATGGCTGACACACCGATACCTCATCCGCCGGACCCAGCCCCATCCCAGGTCCCGGATGGTTCCTTGGGTCCGAAGGGTTCTCCCACCAGTACCTAAATTGTGCTGCCTTGATGACGCCCTCCATCACCCCGCAATGATGTCTCTGAGGTGCACTCAACAACACTTTACCATTCAAACCGGAGAATATATCGTAGTCACGAATATATCCATCTTCTGAGCCTGTGATGAGATGTGTCATGCAGAGCGAGGCGGCAAGGGAGTGGGTGGGGGCGGGGTGGGGGATGGCGCAGATGGCTTCGACGGTGAAGGAGCGGGGCCAGTGGGTTATAGATTTGAGGATTTGCAGTTTTCTGAGGCCAGCGGGGGACGGCGGGCGCGCTTGGAGTGTAGGCGAAGCTGCTATGGCCGTCGTCAATATATGCAGTAGTCTGTGCTCAATTGGGGGAAAAGTAGATACCTTTGACAAAAGGACTGGTCTCGCGAGAAGAAGGTGCTCGAGGAGACGGATGGATGGGGTATTGTGTATCAGTAGGAGGAGATACCTGCATGGCCATAGACGTGTCTACAAGCACCTGTGGCTCAAGTTGTGCAGCTGGCGGAGCACTCATTGGCGGTGGTGGCGGCGGCCGCTGCGACTCGTCGTCCTCATCGTCATCGTCATCGTCGCCAGCAGAGTCAGAGTCCTCTGTGTCTGATTCCTACATTGAAATTAGTGCCCGTATGACCAAGGTGAAGACCACGACTGACCTCATCTTGGTCTGACGGTTGGCCGTCACGGTCGAGATCCTGTTCAAGTTCCCCGAGGATGTTCTCGTCTATCTCCTGGCCACTACCATCGTCGCCGAATATGTTTTCATCGTCGCTTTCGGACCCGCTGGACATGCTGTCAGTAACAAGGTGAAGTACTTGTGGTGAGTGTTGCCGTTCTTGGCAAGAATGATTTGGTCAACAACACCGCGTAGCCCGGTCCGATATGTGTTTTGATCTCCGCTCGCATATAGATCTCAGTAAAAGGCGCTTTGGTAAGAGCAGAAATCAATTAATCATGCCCGGGCCCTGCTCATGCCAGTGGAGTATTCTCCTATTAGAGTATTTTGGTTGGACAATTTAAATCGATTTCTGCGAAATATTTGGGCTCCACTCAGCTAATTTTCTAGCAGTG